>JAAGEH010000269.1:1002496-1032496 GCA_011751065.1 Lasiurus cinereus | reverse complement strand
AGGGCCAAGCAAACCTGGAAAATAAAACATTCTTCAGAGATGCCTCTGTGAGAGGCTCCGGCTTTAGTGCAGACTTTCTCCAGCAACAGAGGGATGCCCGTGGAGAGAAGCCCTGGAGAGGAGATGTGGACAGGGATAGCTTCTGTGTATCGGGAACGCCTTTCCCGGGTCAGGATGTTGGGGCGGAATGTCCAGCCATCTCAGGCCTTCTCCAGCTCCAGTCCACTCAGATCACTGAAGGGCCACACAGTTGCAGAGTGAGTTGGCAGCCCACTCACAGGGGAAAAAGTCAACCTGCATCCAGTGAAAGTGAGAAGGCTGCTCTCCACAATCAGAACCTTGTTCAACAGCAGAATCTCTGTTCTGGAGAAGGGCATCAGGAGTGTAGTAAGTGTGAGAAGGTCATCACTCAACCTGGAAAGATCCCCACAGGAGAGACACTGGATACGTACAGTGTCCGTGGGACCTGCTTTCACGGCGAAGATTTCCTCCTTCCACAGCCGAGAGTTCCGACTGTCGAAAAGCGTTATGAGTGCAGGGATTGTGGGAAATGCCTCGGCTACAAAATTGATCTAGTTAGACACCAGAGGATTCATACTGGCGAAAAGCCGTATCACTGTAGTGATTGTGGGAAGTCCTTCCGACAGAGCTGTGCCCTCATTCAGCACAAAAGAATTCACACCGGAGAAAAGCCCTACGAATGCGGTTACTGTGGGAAGTCTTTCAGACAAAGGACCAACTTCATCCTGCACAGAAGGGTGCACACCGGAGAAAGGCCTTATGAGTGTCATGCATGCGAGAAATCTTTCACCCGCACCTACAACCTCCTGACGCACCAGAGAATTCACACGGGAGAAAAGCCCTATGAGTGTGGCGATTGTGGTAAGTCCTTCAGAGAAAGCTCTACCCTCATTAAACACAAAAGGGTGCACACCGGAGAAAGGCCTTATACGTGTAACGAATGTGGGAAATCTTTCACCCGTACCTCTAACCTCCTCAGACACCAGAGGCTTCACACTGAAGAAAGGCCTTAACGGTGCTGGGCGTGCCGCATTTCTTTGCTCAGCCTCTCAACGCTGGAGGAGACTCGGAGTTCTTCACCCAAATTTACCTTTCTTTTCATGGAACGTATACTCCTGCTAGATTCCTGATGAAGTCAAGTTTAAGGGAGGCGTTCAGGGGCTGCATTGCCCTCGAACCTGCAAGGGCTATGACCAGCTCGATGGATGCCCCTGCCAGTTTTCGTGGCCGCAACCATTTCACCTCTGGACAGTGTGCACTAGTCACGCCTGTGTGCTCAGGGAAGATGACCTCTGTGTCCCCTTTTGCCTGGGAAAATTACGAATACTCTGAACGAGATCCTCCATTCTTTCTCTCTGATGAGGGAATGGATCTGAGGCCCCACGCTCAGCAAAGGGCATGTTTCTCGTGGATATTGTTCTCACATGATGCTGTGAATTTTTCCAGGTTATCAGTCACCAACCTGGAAATTGCTCTGACTTATGATCATTTTGTGAAATTTTTTTTTGCTTTTGTACTTTTGTTGTTGTTAATTCTCACTTGAGGATTAGAGAGAGTGGAAGGGAGAGGGAGAGATGGAGACAGAGAAACATTGATGTAAGACACATTGATTGCCTCTGAATGTGCCCCAACCCTGGCCAGGGACCCAGGCTATGGATCAAGCCTGCAACTGAGGTATGTACGCTTGAGCAGAAGTGAACCTGGGACCCTTCAGTCTGCAGGTTGACACTGTATCCACTGAGCGAAACTAGCTAGGGTGCTTTTGTACTTTTAATTTTCAGGCTTGTAAGTCACCGTGCAAGATGATTTGAAATAAGAATTGTGACCTGCCAGCATATAGAAGTGAACAGATTTTGTGGGGATGCCACACTTACTGTCTCAGAAAGCACAGCATGGTGACAGAAAACACTCTTGGTCCAATGTTGGCTTTTAATGCCATGCTGTATGACTAGGTTCTAATATACATCCTAGTGGCTCGATTATTGGAAAGGTCAACAGTCAGTCTGAAGAGGAGGCCTTTATTGTGCTTCAGTGAACTTTGTGAATTATATTCCCTTATTTACAGTCCTGCAAGGGAGTTATGTCCCATGAGGTACTAAATTTCTTAGACTGGTGTCATATGTTGTAAGCCTTGGAGGGTTAGCTAGAAAAACAAATGGGACAGGAGCTATTACCAGCCCCACCTCTCAATTTTCTTAAGAACAGTTTGGTTCTTGACCAAGTTGTTCATAGAAAGCATAGGTCTCTGTTTTTCAAACAACTGTCGGTTCTAGGCCTGACAATTCTTACATGTTGATGAGTCACCATGACAAAAAGTACCTCTTAGGCCACCAATGAAGGAGAGCACTGAGTCAGTGGACTTCCAAATGTCATTCATTAACATATCAGGAAACGGTGCTGTGCATATTTTCAGGGGTTTTAATTAATTAATTAATTTTTTGCATTTGTTTCTGGTGAAAAGGAAGATGAGCACAACTGTAAAATATAGAGAGGCCACCCAGTAGGCGGTTGTGGCTAAGTGTGTGGAAGTGCTCACGAAGCAATGACCATAGGCCACTGAAGGGGTAGAGAAGCTGTTGTTGATTTGGATAAATGGAAAGAAGAGAGCAGGTGGCTGCATTTCTGTAGCAGTGACCTGGGAAAGCTGCTTCACCTTGGGGAGGAATGCCACACTAGTCAGTGATTCGGGTAAGGCTAGTAGGGGGTTGTTTGGTACCTTTAGCCAAAGATGTGTTTGTTTATAGATGAAACTAGAGGCCCAGTGCGTGAAATTCATGCAAGAGTAGGCCTTCCTTCCCCTGGCTGCCGGCTCCAGCTGCACTCTGGTACCCAGGACTCAGGTGCCCCTTGCAGAGGGAGGCCCCACCCACCTGCCACAGCCTGCCTGGCAGTGGTGTGGGCCTCCCTCTTGGGGTCGATCATGGAGCCCCCCCCATAGATTGCCCCGCTGGCCGGTGGCCTGGGCCTTACTCTGCAGGGCGGTCAGGGGGCGATGGCCAGCTCCCCATCCCCTCCAACCAATCTCATCACACTCACCTTGGCTGGCCTGGCGCCAGTGGGTGTCATAGCGTGGTTCTGGATGGTCATCCCTCTGTTTGGCCTCGTTTGGTCAATTTGCATATTAGGCTTTTATTATATAGGACAGTACAGTAGACATGTATGAAATGTAAGGTAGGTGAAAATGGAATCATTTGGGGGTCTGGAACGGATTATTTAAATTGACAGTATTTTTAATGGGTGGAAAATGAATCTGTGTTAGAACAAATCACTTCTCAAAAAGCTTTTTGGCCCCAGCCAATTTGGCTCCGTGGGTAGAGCGTCAGCCTGCAGACTGAATGGTGTCCTGGGTTCAATTCCAGTCAAGAGCACACACTCAGGTTGCGGGTTTGATACCCAGTAGACAGCCAATCAGTGATTCTCTCTCATTGATGTTTCTCTCTCTTCCTCTCTGAAATCAATAAAAGTAACATTAAAAAACTAGCTTTCTGGCCGAAGCTGGTTTGGTTCAGTGGATAGAGCATCGGCCTGCGGACTGAAGGGTCCCGGGTTTGATTCCGGTCAAGGGCATGTATCCTGGTTGTGGGCACATCCCCAGTGGGGGGCATGCAGGAGGCGGCTGATCGATGTCTCTCTCATTGATGTTTCTAACTCTCTATCCTTCTCCCTTCCTCTCTGTAAAAAATCCATAATATATATTAAAAAAAAAAAACCAACTAGCTTTCTGGAATGAAGTAAGTCGAGAACTGAGAGTCCACTGGATGTTGGGGAGAAAGCATTACAGTGAATTCAATGGAAGCTGCCACTTCTGAACGTTCAACCACAAATGTTCTTCCGTAACCTGTGGGAATCGACATCCTCAGGACCTCCACAACTGTTGCCTGTAGATTCTGTTCTTTCCCGCTGCCTCTCTGGAATGTCCACTTCAAGGCTATTGCTCCACAGGCAAGAAAACAAAGCTAGAAAGAAGGATGATCCTGTAGACAGTCAACATTTTTGTTGATTTTGATGGCAGTAGTCTTCATTGCTTATTAACATTCACTGCCACTGAAGCAGGACAAATATATATATAAATATATACATACACACACACACATCTTATTGATGTTTTTACAGAGAGGAAGGGAGAGGGATAGAGAGCTAGAAACATCGATGCGAGAGAAACATCCATCAGCTGCCTCCTGCACACCCCCCACTGGGGATGTGCTTGCAACCAAAGTACATGCCCTTGACTGGAATCGAACCTGGGAGCCTGTAGTCCACAGGCCGACCCTCTAACCACTGAGCCAAATGGGTCAGGGCCCCCTCTCAGGTCTTGAGGAGAGAGATGGCAGAGTCCATATAGGCTTACCAACCTAATTTTCTAAGAAAAGAGGAACATCTAAGTTTTTAGTAGGAATCACTTTTTATTTACTTTCTAAAATATATTCTTACCAAAGACCTGGTGCACAACATTTGTGCACTGGTAGATGGGATGGGAGTCCCTCAGCCTGGCCCGTGCCCTTTAGCGATCCTGGAGCCTTTAAGGGATGTCCCACTGCCGACTATGGGGAAAGGGCCTAAGCTGCAGTCAGAGATCCTTAGCTGTGGAGGCAGGCTGCCGCGCTCCCCAGCCATCAGCCAGACTTGTGGCCAAGCAGTGCTCCCCCTGTGGGAGCACACTGACCACCAGGAGGCAGCTCCTGCGTTGAGCATCTGCCCTCTGGTGGTTAGTACTGCGTCATAGTGGTGACCCATGATTTCCGCTGTTCGGTCGATTTGCATATTACCCTTTTATTGTAGACGAGGATTGGTTTCAAAGAGGAAGGGAGAGGGCGAGAGAGAAACATCAGTGATGAGGCAGGTAGGAGGCAGCCAATCAATGATTCTCTCTCATCATTGATGTTTCAATCGTTCCCTCTCCCTTCCTCGTGAAATCAATAAAGATACATTTAAAGAAAAAGGAAAGTGCCTCTTCTGAATGTTATCCACAAACCATCAAAGGTCCTGGGTGATCTTCGTGTATGGGCGTTCTCAGGACCCCTATCCCTGTTTCCTGGGGCTGAAGCCATTGGGAGTGGAAATTATCTAATGGCCTTTTGGTTTCCCCTGGCCTCCCTAGGTTGTAGCTCAACAGGCAAGACCTCAAAACGAGAGGAAAGATACCTGTATTTTCCAGCATATAAGACGATTTTTTAACCCAGGAAAACCTCCTCAAAAGTTGGGGGTCGTCTTATACACCGGAAAATACGGTAACCCTGTAATCAGTTCCAAGAGGTATCTTTTGTAACCAGTCAGCATTCCTGCTGGTTCCAATGGCCATAGTCTTCACTTCTTGCCAGTATTTGTTGCCACTGAGTCTAGGCTAGTCCTCCCAGGAAATGAGAACTGACATGCAACAAAATGCAATTTCTTTAATCTCCACCCGAAGATATTCGTCCATTGATTTTTAGAGAAAGTGTGAGGGACAGTCAGAGAAAGAAACATTCGTGTGAGAGAAATACATCAAATGGTTGCCTCCTGCTTGCACTTGACTAGGGCTAGGGATCGAATCTGCCACGGAGGTCCATGCCCGTGACCTGACATTGAACCCAGTACCTTTCTGTCTGTGGCCCAAAACTAACCACTGAGTAAACCGGCCAGTGCTGAGGTGTGTACTCTAACAAAACACTGGTTTCCTTCATGCTACACAGTTATTTTGAGATTCAACACAAAGGCTTACGTCAGTAGATTTTTAATTTTTTTTTTTTTATTTCTGAGTAGTAGTATGTTCTATGGATAACCACTGTACCTATTGATCTGTCTGTGATTTTCTATTATTTCCAGTTTTGGGGTATTATAAATAAATCTGGGAATATTTGTGTTCAGTTCTTTATACAGATACATGTTGTGTAGGGGAATGTTTTACATTTTAAGATATGAGGAAATGTGACCCAAAATGGTCATAGCTTTTGCCTTCTCACCCACTGACAGTGTGTAAAAATTCCAGGTTTTCCACAACTCTGCCAACAGAGGCAGTGGTTGGCTTTTTATTTTTATCTATTAATTTTTTTCAAAAATATATTTTTTATTGATTTTTTACAGAGAGGAAGGGAGAGGGATAGAGAGTTAGAAACATCAATCAGCTGCCTCCTGCACACCTCCACCTGGGGATGTGCCTGAAACCAAGGTACATGCCCTTGACCGGAATCGAACCTGGGACCTTTCAGTCCTCAGGCCGATGCTCTGTCCACTGAGCCAAACCGGTTAGGGCGTGGTTGACTTTTTTAAATGTTAGCCCCATAAATGAGTATACCAGTAGTGTTAACTCGCTTTTGTTTTAATTCCATGTAGCTATGAATTTTTTATGGTGAGCATTTCTTCATATATTCATGTACACTGCCTTTATCTCCTTTGGTAAGAGGTCTGCTCAGAATGTTTTACCAATTTTTGAATGAATTTTTTATTGTAACCAGTAGGACAGAGCACAATCTAAGGCACATGTTTGAATTTCCACTCACGCTTCAGTGATGCAAGTGACTTATTTGCCATATGGAACCCTAAGTTTTAAATGTTGGAAGGATGCCAAGACTGGTTTGGTTCAGTGGATAGAGTGTCTGCTTGTGGATTGAAGGGTCCCAGGTTGGATTCCGGTCAAGGGCACATACCTTGGTTGCGGTCACATCCCTAGTGGGGGGCGTGCAGGAGGCAGCTCATCGATGTTTCTCTCTCATCGATGTTTCTGGCTCTCTCTCTCTCCCTTCCTCTTTGAAAAAAAATCAATAAAAATATTTTAAAAATAAAATAAAATAAATGTTGAAAGGACAATTGTTTTCTTCGTTTTTATCCTGTGTACAATTTAAAACAACTTGTACCATTACTTATATATTTTTTAATATGTGTGTGTGTGTGTGTATATATATATATAAATATAAATATACATATATATATGTATATATATATATGGGTTTTTTTAAAATTGATTTCAGAGAGGAAGGGAAAAAATCATCAGTGATTGGCTGCCTCCTGCAAGCGCCCTAATGGAGATGGAGCCTGCAACCCGGACACGTGCTCTTGACCATAATCGAACCCGGGACCCTTGAGTCCACAGGCCGACGAGTCACACCAGGGAGGGCTGTATTTGTACGTTTAATGTGCATTGTTAGCATTCTTCAGCACTCATTTAAGTCTAAGCATTCGGTGGTACATTAAGTGAGGTCTGGGTTTGTAATATTTGTTCATCTCTGTGCTTCTGTGACTAAGACCAAAGCGCCTGGGAGACACTCTGGGCCTAGACTTGCCCCCTGCGGTCTCTGCACCTTCCAGCTGGGTGTTCATCCTGGGATATTTCTGACTTGGGGGTTGAGCAGCCCCCATTCCTCTTGGGTGTCAGGGCTGGGAGCTGCAGTGGCAGTCGGACAGGAGGGTGTGGGCAGGAAAAATCCCAGCCAGTGGCGAGGGCGAGTTGGTGCTGGAGCAGCTGTGTGGCTCCGAGGCTTTCTTGTCCCAGTCCAGACTGGGGCCAAGGTGAGTGGCAAATGGCATAAGCGTGGCTGCAGGATTGGCTACATAGTCATGATCTGGGAGTTAGCACTTGCTCCAAAATGGCTTGTGTATGACACAGGCAGGCTCAATCTAGTCTTTGGTAATCAAGTGGTGGAGCCATTGGCCTGCCCAGGGACTTGTCTCTGTAGAGGCTGCCTCCTGCAAACCCCCCACGGGGGATGTGCTCCCAACCAAGGTACATGCCCTTGACCTGAATCAAACCCGGGACCCTTCAGTCCGCAAGCTGACGCTCTACCCATTGAGCAACACTGGTGGTGGCCATCATTGATGTTTCTATCTTCCTCTCCCTCTCTGAGATCAATAAAAATTTATATATTAAAGGGAAAAAAATGTTTTCCCACATTTGATACATTCATCATTCACCTCCAGAACAGAAACCCTGAAGTGCAACAACTTTCTGGTCTTGGCTGGCAGCGTTTTTCACATTCACCCCAAAGGCGATGGTTTTCTCCACCGAGAACTTCCTGTGACATCTGCCTGCCGCTGGGTGGCTTCCTGTGGACTCGGGCCCGGTGCTGGAGCAGTTCTGAGAGAGTCGGGAAGGCTGGCACAAGCTCCCCACTGGGGAAGGAACCCAAGAGGAGCAGAAGATGCCCCTGGTCTCAAAGAAGGCCCTGGGCGGTGGAAAAACTACATTACCCAGAAAGCCATGCGCTCAGGTCAGCGGCGGTAAAGAGCATTTCGGTGCCTGCGCCTTCCCTTACGGCGGGACTTCCGGCGTCCTCCCCCTGGTGGACATTTTGATTTTTTTTTTTGTTCTGTTCTGGAAGTCGGGCTTCATCCTTTGGGTCTGGAGGAGGAGAATGCAGCGTCCCGCTGGGCTGGTGTGTCTGAGGCTGGTGGACCCCCAACCGGCGGGACTGGGTGTCCGTGCCTCCCGCCTCCTCTCCGCGGACAGAGCTCCCTCAGCGTCACCCATCGACCCTCCAGCCTCGGTGCCCGCGCCGCTCAGGCCCCGCAGCCCAGGTCGCGGCGCCCAGAGCAGTGAGAGCCCGTGGGGGACAGGGGGGAGGGGAGGAGGGCGGCGGGCTGCGAGGCCGCCGGGGAAGGCCGTGGGGGGACGGAGCGGAGGGGGAGCCAGGCCTGGTCTGTGTCTAAAGGCGAACAGAGGGAGAGGGGCTCCCGGGAGGAGGTTCTCTCTCCTTCTCGGGGCGCCGGGCTGTGGGGGTGAACAGCAGAGGGACAGGGAGCCCCGAGGGAGGCGGCATCACCGGCCCCGGGGCTGGGCCAGGGCCCTGAGCAGCCTGAGCCCCTGGGTCCTGGCGGTGGGTGCCGGGCCCTCAACAGACCCTCAGTTCCCACAGGTTCCTGCGGGTGCAGAGCCTGAGGGGCTGGCCTGTGGGCTGATGTCAGGGCCTCACACTCTGGTGGCCTCTGAGGTTGTGGGGTCCTGGCATCTTCCAGCCCCTCTTCCTGCCCTGGGAACTGCAGACACTCAGCCCAGAGTCCTAGGGCCACGACTAGGGCTTTAGGAAGTGGACCGAGGTTTTGGAAACCAGTGGAGTGAGATGTGGGGGGTGGAGGGTCCTCCCAGGCACAGGGACCAGGATGTGCAAAGGCTTAAAGTGAAGACTGAGCTGGTTCATCAACTGCAGGTGTACTACCCAGTTTCCCCGAAAATAAGACAGTGTCTTATATTAATTTTTGCTCCCAAAGATGCACTAGCTCTTATTTTCAGGGATGTCTTATTTTTCCATGAAGAAGAAGATGGTACACATTTATTGTTGAACAAAGAAAAAGGAAATGGATGACCTGTCTACGGGACGGTGGTCGTTGTCATCACCAACCAGCTCATGGATGGGCCGCAGCGCAGCCAGAGCTGTTCGGGCAGGGCGAGGTCTCTTTACATCAGGTGTCAGACGCCTGACAGTAGCTTCCAGGGAGGCCTTATGTTCGGGGGAGGCCTTCTGATCGGGGAGATCTTATTTTTCAGGGGATGCCTTATATGACAGGGAGAGTCAAAACTGGAAGTAGGTCTTATTTTGGGGGGAATGTCTTACTTTTGGGAAAACAGGGTAGTACTTAAAAAATGTGTGTGTATATGTATGTGTGTGTGTGTGTGTGTATGTCCTTAGCTGGTTTGGCTCAGTGGATAGTGCATTGGCCTGTGGACTGAAAGATTTCAGGTTTGGTTAAGGGCACATGGCTGGGTTGGGTGTTCAATCCACAGGAGGGGGTGTGCAGGAGACAATTCTCCTCATGGATGTGTCTAACGCTCCCTCTCCTTTCCTCTCTGAAAGCAGTAGAAATATATCTTTAAAATAATAAACCTTAAAAAGATGTACATATGTATCTGTATATGGTTTTATTAATTTTAGATCTAGAAAGGAAGGGAGAGGCGGGGATACAGAGAAACATCCAGGAGAAAGAAACAAGGATCGGTTCCCTCCTGCATGACTGCTACGGGAATCCAGTCCCAACCCCAGACAGGGCACTTGACTGGGACTGGTATGTTTCTGCGACCTCTCAGTGCATGGGCTGATGGTTATTCAACTGAGACACAGCAGCCAGGACTGTGAATCAGTTTAATACAGGGAATCATGGTCATGTTGTTAGTGGTCTTAGTAGCTCAGAGGATCATTGTGAGCTGAGGACTGGTTTCCTGCTGAGGACGGGTTTCCTGTTTGGGGGAGGTGGGAGTCACAACACAGCAAAGGGACAGAGGTAGTCATGTAGAGTGTTGAGGAGAGAGAATGGTTTCCCAGCAGCCAAGGCCTTTAAAAGATGAGTGGACATGAGACGAATTGGAGGCTGAAGAGTAATTCACACAAGAGGAGACCAGGGCTGGTACATAGTTACTTCTCTAAACACGCACTGGGATTTTGCTGTGACCCTTGGGGTGACCTGGGGGTTGCAGTCAGTCTTGTGGGTTAGCTAGAGGCTTGAGTGGTCATCTGTGAGACTCACTGGGCTCGGTGCACAGGGCCACCGGGGCTGGGACTTGAGTGACGGGTATGTGGAGAGATGTTGGCTGTGACCGGTGAAGGGGCATCAAGGGCAGCACCAGGGGAGGTGGCTCTGGATCTCTGAGATCTGATGTGGTTCTCAGTAGGTGAGGTTGAGGGGGAAACCAGTCATAGAGGCCTTCAGAGCAGGACTCCAGGCTGCCTCTAGGAGTGTGGACTCTGGGAGTCTGGGCAGGACTGGATCGATCCTGTTTGCAGTTGGCAAGCATTCTCTGGACCACACATGCTGAGGAATGAGTAAGAGGCTAAGGACATGCCAGTGGGGGCTGGGCTGTGGAAGTGCAGGAGTGAGAGAGAGTAATGTGCACATGAAGAGGGAGTGAGAATTCATGGCCACCGGGCGCTGACATTGACATAAGACTGAATGAAGAGTGGACCCATTTCTGGTAGGGTCTGGGTGATACAGTAAGGGGAATTGCAGGGGAATTGACTGAAAAGAGGGGTGTTGTGGTGCTGCTTACCTTTGATCTGCCCTCCTGTCTTTTGCTGTTGAGGGCTGACCCACTGATCAGTAGGAGTGAGAGAGCACCAATCAGTATTACCTGGGCTTGAAAATCTCCACTGGCATGGGTGAGAAAGAAGGGAAGAGAGACATAGAGTAGGAAGGTGGTGAACTACAGTGTTGAAAAAGAAGGTGATTAGGAAACAGACTGTCCTCCTGAGGGCATATTTGTGTCACCTTTGAAGTTGTGCCTCCAGGAATGAAGCTGTGTGATAGAAGTGTGGTCCAAAGAACTCCCAGGTGTCCCAGTTAGTAATGCGGATTTTGTAATAAAAAAAACAAAAATGATAATTTCAAGAGAAACATCAAAAGTGCTTTATTCGGAGAGAATCCAAGATGGCGGCATAGGTAAACACCTATACTGCTGCCTCGCACAACAATTTCAAAACTACAACTAAAAGACAGAACGGACACCATCCAGAACCACAGGAAAGCTGGCTGAGTGGAAGTTCTACAACTATAGGGAAAGAGAGGGGCTCACGGAGACCCAGAGGAGCTGCAAAAAGCTGAGGTACGGAGACGAGCTCACTGAGAGAGCGGTGCCGGAGTACCTGGCTGGCTTTCTCTGGGGGGAGGGAAACGGAGACTCCCAACGGCATTGAACCCCTTCTCTTACGACACTAACCCCAGATCCAGCCGAAACTTATACGGGGGGAGTTTGGACTGTGAAAAGGGAGAAGTGCACGGAAATTTAGGGGAGTTGCAAAGGATCGGAGGTCTGGTCGGGCACGGCACCACGCGGAGGACGGATTGCTGATTGTGCCGCTGGCTTTCGCGAGTGGGCGGGAGACAGACCCTCCCAACTGCGCCACTTCTGAGTCCACTGGGCCCCTGTTTTGGGCGAAACCCTGGGGACCTAGACTCGTGTGGTCCTGGTTCGCAGGGGAGCCGGAAAGGCAGCGGTTGGAGGCGCTGCGGGTGTGCGCGCACAAGGACCGCTCCAGCCATTACCCAGTCACGGGAGACTCAGGGGCCCTGGAGGGCGGGGCCGACTGGAAGGCAAGGCGGTCCCTTAAGCCCTGAGACTCCACCCCTCCCAAGCTCAGCAGAGGCTTCTGAGGCTGAATCCAGCACAGAAGTTTCCCCGGCACAGTGAAAATGCCGAGACAAGGGAAGGTATTACAAGCAAAAGAAATGGAGGAAAAAAACGACTGGATGTAGAGTTCAAAATCACGCTTATAAGGTTTTGCAAGAATATGCTAGAAAAGATGGATAAATTTAGTGAGACCCAAGAGAAGATAATAAATACACTGACTGAAATGAAAACTATTATGCAGAGTACTAACAGCAGACTAGAGAAAGGCAAGGATCAAGTCAAAAATTTGAAATATAAAGAAGCAGAAAACATTCAACTGGAAAAGCAAGAAGAGAAAAGAATCCAAAAATGTGAAGATAATGTAAGGAGCCTCTGGGACAGCTTCAAGCGTACCAACATCAGAATTGTGGGGGTGCCAGAAGAAGAGAGAGAGCAAGATACTGAAAACCTGTTTAAAGAAATAATGACTGAAAACTTCCCACATCTGGTAAAAGAAATAGACTTACAAGTCGAGGAAGCACACAGAACCCCAAAGAAAAGGAACCCAAAGAGGACTACACCAAGACACATCATAATTAAAATGCCAAGAGCAAAAGAGAAAGAGAGAATATTAAAAGCAGCAAGAGAAAAACAGTTTATTACCTACAAGGGAGCACCCATACGACTGTCAGCTGATTTCTCAACAGAAACGATGCAGGCCAGACGGGAGTGGCAAGAAATATTCAACGTGATGAACAACAAGAACCTACAACCAAGAATAATCTATCCAGCAAAGCTATCATTCAGAATTGAAGGGCAGATAAAGACCTTCACAGAGAAGAAAAAGCTAAAGGAGTTCATCAACTCCAAACCAGTATTATATGAAATGCTGAAAGGTACCCTTTTAGAAGAGGAAGAAGAAAAAGGTAAAAGACAAAAAATTATGAACAACAAATACACATCTGTCAACAAGTGAATCTAAAAATTAAGTGAATTAAAAATCTGATCAACAGAATAAACTGGTGAATATAATAGAATCAGGAGCACAGAAAGGGAGTAGACTGATAATTCTCAGGAGGACAAAAATCATAAAGCATCAAACAGACTGTGAAATTATAGCAGAAAGATTAAAGTTAGGTGAGGTAAAGAAGTGATCAATCAAAGGACTTGTATGCATGCTTATAAACATAACCAATGATCACAGACACTGGGGGGTCGGGGTACGCCTGGTAGGGAGGGGGGGCAATGGGGAGATATGTATAAAAAATTAATAAAAATTAATTTTTTTAAAAAAGTGCTTTATTCAGTCAAAACCGGTTTGCCTCAGTGGATAGAGCATTGGCCTGCAGACTGAAGGGTCCCAGGTTCGATTCCGGTCAAGGGCATGTATCTTGGTTGTGGGCACATCCCCAGTGTGGGGGTGTGCAGGAGGCGGCTGATTGATGTCTCTCTCTCATCGTTGTTTCTAACTCTCTATCCTTCTCCCTTCCTCTGTGTAAAAAATCAGTAAAATATATATATTGTTTAAAAAGTGCTTTATCCAAAGTAATGTCCACCGGTAGCTACACATTTCCCCATCTTTCATTCAGGTCATTGGTGGATACCATCTGAATAGATCTTTTCTTGTTTTGAAGCAAACCATTCAGAGACCCAATTTTCCACTTCTTTGTATGTTTTGAAGCGTTGCTCAGAAAGTGCATGTGCTATTGATCGAAACAAGTGGTCATCTGAAGGAGCAAGGTCTGATGAATACGGTGGGCAGCTAATACTTCCCAGGAAAGATCTTTTAATGTGTCTTTTTTTTTTAATAATTTTTTAAAAAATATATTTTATTGAGTTTTCACAGAGAGGAAGGGAGAGGGATAGAGAGTTAGAAACATTGATGAGAGAGAGACATCGATCAGCTGTCTCCTGCATGCCCCATACTGGGGATGTGCCTACAACCAAGGTATATGCCCTTGACAGGAATCGAACCCAGGACCCTTCAATCCACAGACTGACGCCCTATCCACTAAAATCATCATTTTTAAAGCATTTAAACCAGCATTCACAAGTATCTTGAGATGGAGCATGTTCACCATAAGCCTCCTGAGGTATACGATAACTTTCAGCAGCACTTTTCTTCAAAATAAAGTAATGAATTAAAACTTCCCGCTAATGCTCTTTTTGGCCACAAAATTTGACATTTTTAAGTGTAAAAATAACTATGATGTTAACACCTTCAGAAGATTTGACATATGAAGTTTTTTTTAAAAAATATATTTTTATTGATTTTTTACAGAGAGGAAGGGAGAAGGATAGAGAGTTAGAAACATGGATGAGAGACACCGATCAACTGCCTCTTGCACACCCCTAACTGGGGATGTGCCCGCAACCAATGTACATGCCCTTGACCGGAATCAGACCTGGGACCTTTCAGTCCACAGGCTGATGCTCTATCCACCTAGCCAAACCGGTTTCGGCTGACATATGAAGTTTTGAAGCTTGTTGTCACAAAATAGCATACATATCAAATCACATATATATCAACATGTGTGTAACTCCGTCTAGTGAAAAAAATCCAAGTTAATAAGCGGCACACCTGGTACATGCAGCAGTAGTGTAAAGTGATGGCCTCAGCACCTTGGGACTGAGGCTGGAAGTGTGTAGTGTGATGTCATGCTTTTAGTGTCTTTGAGAACAATCTGGACTGCAAGAGTATTGCCTGACAAGACCAGTATCAAATTACTCACAGTCGCTTTATGGCCAGCATCACCCTGTGTTGGTGACACCCATCTATTGACAAGAGGCAGTGCGGCCGACCTGTGAGCCCAGAGCTCAGGTATCTTCTCTCTGCTCAGCTGCCTTTGTTGCTGTGGGAAACAAAATATCAGTAGGAATTTAGGAAGCGAGTGACGTTCATGGGCCCAAGGCCTGCTATCTTCTCTGATGTGTAGAGGAAGCAAATGGAGGTGGAGGGTGGGGAATGTGACAGACGTGGAATCTTAGAGAATCTGATCATGGACTGAATTATGCCCATTACGACAGGATATGGACTTTGAAGACGTGGCCATTGCCTTCTCTCAGGAGGAGTGGGGGCTCCTGGTTGAGGCTCATAGACTTCTGTATTGCGATGTGATGCTGGAAGTGTTTGCACTTGTCTCATCTGCAGGTAAGAGCTTCACGCTGTCCCAGTGTGCTGAGGTGAGGTCCTGTGTTTATTCTTAAGATGTAGCTTGTACTCTCCCCCAGCCAGACCATGGGCTTTGCTAATTTCTCACACTGTCCTGTCAAATGTTCTGTGGCTGCCGGGGGTGAGCTCTGTGGAGTCCCCTGAGCGAAGGACTCCAGGAACATCCCTAACACCTGTTGCCTCAAAACATGCAGGAAGTACCCGGGATTCAGGGGTTTTATAGGGAGCTTACTAGGTCCCACCTTGCACATGCTCTTCCTGGGAGGGTGCTATGTCCACATATGGGGCTTCCACTCCTTCCACCTTCCTGTAGCTAAATATTCCTCGTGTGGGCCTCTTCCAGGTTAAGGTATTCACTGACATGAACCATGGGCTGTGACTGTAAGACCTCGTTAGTCGTTTGTAAAACTCTCTTCACTGCACACTATTGCAAGAACTGCTGGATGGTCCCTCCTCCTCACCCGTTCCTCTGCACTGCTGCCTGTGCAGTGCTCCTCAGCATGGACCTGCACATGTGTTTGAGCTGCACATACATGCTTATGCAGTCCTTGAAACCAGCTTCTCCTTTATTGCATTTTACTTGAAATAAGGCCGAGTGACCTCTACACAGCTTCCCCCCATCCCCAGCAAGCAAGCCCTGCTGAACACTGTCAGCGAAGAATGAGCTGGAGATGCTGTTTCTCTTCCATGAGGTGCTTATTCCTGCTGAGGCCTTCCCTGTTTTGTGACTTCAGAGGCCCAGACCTTCACAACAGCCTCTTATTAATCCTGCCTGCACATCTCTTATTTTCAGACAATTGCATGGAACCCATGTATTATGTACAAAAACACTTTTCTAATGGGATTTCCGCTATCACCACAACCAACATTTATTTACTCAGCATTTCTCTCTTTTCAGGTTGTTGGCATAAAACAGATGATGAGGAGGCCTGTTCTGAGCAGAGTGTATCTGTACAAGTAGAGTCACAGGTCAGGGCTTCTAAGACAGCTCCAGCAACCCAGAGGACCTATCTGTGTAAGCGGTGTTTCTGTGTGTTAAAAGATGTTCTGCACCTGACTGAGTCACAGGCAGCGGACTTAGAACAGAAAGTCTTCTTCAGTGATGCATGTGTGAGAGACTTCTGTTTCAGTGCAAACCCTCCCCATCAACAGAGGGAAGCCAGTGGAGAGAAGCCCTGGAAAGAAGCTATGGACAGGGCCTCGTATGTGACCAGATGCAGCTTCTACTTATCAGGACTGCCTTCAACCAGTAGGGAGGTTGGGGAAGACTTGCCAGCCATCTCACACCTTCTCCAGTGCCAGGCTCCTCTCAACACTGAGGAGCCACAGAGTGGCAGTGAGATTTCACAGAAATTTCTCAATAGAAAAAGGCATCACCAATGGGATGATTGTGGAAAGGCTGCCAGCCACCATCAGAAAGTTGTTCCTCAGAGTGCCAGCTCTGGAGAAGTGAAATATGAGTGTAACAAATGTCGGAAAGTTTTTAAACGAGTTTCTTACCTCATTCGGCATAGGAGAGTTCACACTGGAGCAAAGCCCTTTGAGTGTACTGATTGTGGGAAGGCCTTCAACCAAAGGTCTTACTTTACTAGACACCTCAGAGTTCACAGTGGAGAAACGCCCTATGAATGTAGTGACTGTGGGAAGTTATTTAGACAGATCTCTACCCTCAGTCGACACTATAGAATTCACACTGGAGAAAAGCCTTTTGAATGTAGTGATTGTGGGAAATCCTTTAGACAAAGCTCTACCCTCATTCGACACAAGACAGTTCACACTGGTGAGAAACCTTTTGAGTGTAGTGATTGTGGGAAGACATTCAGGCATAGCAGTTCACTTGTACAACACCAGAGAGTTCACACTGGTGAGAAACCTTATAAGTGCAGTGAATGTGGGAAGTCATTCAGGTTCTTATCTACTCTCACCCATCACCAGAGAGTTCACACTGGAGTAAAGCTCCACGAGTGTACCGATTGTGGGAAGTTTTTTAGGGAAGGCTTTTCCCTTATTCGACACCACAGAGTTCACACTGGAGAAAAGCCTTACGAGTGCAGTGAGTGTGGGAAGTCATTTAGACAAAGCTCTACCCTTATTCAGCACCAGAGAGTTCACACGGGAGAAAAGCCATATCAGTGTATCGATTGTGGGAAGTCATTTGGGCACAGCAGCTCACTTGCTCAACATCAGATAGTTCACACTGGTGAAAAGCCTTTTGAGTGTAGTGACTGCGAGAAGTCATTCAGGTACTTCACTGCATTCACAAATCACCAGAGAGTTCACACTGGAGAAAAGTAATGAGTGTACTGATGGCGGGAAGTCCTTCTGGCAGAGGTGTAACCTCACTCAACATAAGCGAGTTCACACTGGTGGAAAACCTTTCCATGTAACCTCTGCCCTCATTCGACACCACAGAGTTCACTCTGGAGAAAACCCTTAAATGTATAGGGGATGTTCTGTCTTCCCCATTCCCCTGGCATCTGCCTCTCTACAGAGACACTGAAGGAGAAACCCATTCACCTGAATATAATGCCAATTTATTTATTTATTTATTTAATATATTTTTATTTATTTTTAGAGAGATTAAGGGAGAGGGAGAAAGAGCTCATTGTTTGGCTGAGAGAGAATCATTGATTGGCTGCCTCCTGTACACCTACCGACTGGGAATCAAGCCTGCAAGCAGGGCACTCTGGCATGTGCCCTGGGCGGAACCAAGCCAGCGACTTTGTTTCCTGGGTCAAAGCTCAACTGCTGAACCTATACCCCTGTGCTATAATCCCCTTTTAAAGGAACATTCACTCTTCTAGATTCCTCAGAAGTTTAAAGTACAAGGGAGGCTTAAAGGAGCTGCATGTCACTTGTTAACTTCCAAGGATTTATACCTCATTGATGTCAGTGGGAGCATTTGTGTCTGAAGTGACCACCTCTACCACCTGACTCAGCTGAACAGTGTGCATCAGTCACCACCCCTGTGTGCTCGGGGGGAATGAATTCCGTGATCTCCCTTGTGCTTACGTGAGTTATGAAGACTCAGCTCCTGGCAGGATCTTCGTTCCTCTCTCTCTGGGAAATTCACCTGAGCCCAGATCTGTCCAGAGGCCCCATCCTCAGCCAAGAAGAGCTGCCTCTTTCAAGAACAGTGTGAGTCTCGCATTTTGTTGTGATGAATTGTTTCAGCTTCTACTTCACCAGCCTGCAAACCACTTGCTCTGGCTTATGATGTGTTTGTAAAGGTGGTTTTGCTTTTGTATCTTCAATTTTGTTGGTCCCATTCACTGCCTGGGATAATTGGCAAGCATAGTGGTGACCTGTCAGCGTGTAGTTACCAGATACTGTGGGTATCCCAAACTCTCTGTGCTTCAGGAGGGACAGCAGAATGGCAGAAAATCCCTGTTTGTCCAATACTGACTTGGTTTGCATCACTGCCCACGGCCTTGAATAAAGACCACTTGGCTTTGTGGTTCTGTTTTGCAGGTGTGATCCCCAGTACCACATTGTGGCTGGAGCAGGAGACACCCAGTCTTTGTGTTTCTCTGTCACCCCCTCCCTTCTACACACTCTAAAAACAAAACAAAAAAAGAACCATCAACCTTGCTTTACTGAGATGGGGCCTCTGCCTACAGCACCCATGTTTCCTCATTCTCTCCTACCCTTGCCCGGATGTTCCCCCTGCAGCTGGGCACTCTGTGTCCTGCCCAGGAGTTGGCGGAGAGGAGCCCGAGGCAGGACCCTGGGAGGGATTGGGGTCTGTGTCCGCCTGAGAGGAGCTGGCCAGGGCTCTTCTGCCTCCATCAGGAGGTCTCTGCAGCCTGCTCACCCCATTCCCAAGCCCCTGGTCCTTGGCAACTGAATCGACTTTCTCTGGGAGATGCCCCCTGATGCTCAGGCCCCAAATCAGTTCACCTTAGGAAAGTCCTGCTCCTGGCCAGCCCATACTCACAACCCTGAGGCCCACGGGTGTTTGAGTCTCTGTCTTTGAATTTTGGGGGACTTTTCCACTTTGATTTTATTAAAAATAAAGCACACACACTCACAGTCCTGGAGGTCGCAGTGCTGCTCCCGGAAATGGTGCTGTGCATTTTCACTGGTGAGAACATTCTGCAATACATGTGTTTCCAGAGAGTGATTCCACGTTGCGGGGAGAGGGATGCATTGTGGTTGGTGCCCCCGAGTTTGGCCTGTGGAGAGGAAACCCCTGCTCTGAAATGAGGTGATAGTCCTGGACTTGGGGGGACAGTGCAATGCTGGGGTGTGTGGCTGAGGGACTAGGGTGGTGGGGGGACTAGCCCAGGGCTGGCAAGGGCGTTTGCTGTCAGCACATGAGTGGGAGGGCTGAGGGGAGGCTCTAGTGGTGAGAACTTGAATCTGGTTGGGTCAATGGGGAGCCCCCAAGAGTGGGCACAGTTGAGATGAAGAACCAAGGGTACGGGCACCCAACTGTTCCAGACTCCCCTCCCATGGAAAGTGGCGTTCTAGTGGGAAGTAGGCCACGAAAGACAGGGCCAGGATAGCGAAGGCAGGTGGCAGGTGCTCAGCAGGTAGGAGCAGCCACGGAGGGTCGGGGTCTCCCTGAGGAAGTGTGGGAAGGGGTGGCAGGGTCCATGTGGGTGGCCTCTGGGGAGCATATCCTGCCCATTTGGAAGCTCAAGGTCACGGTGGCTGGTTCAGACCACAGGACCAGAAAGTCCTGGTGGGAATGTCGCTGCTGCGGAGGACTTGGCCCCCTCCTCAGGTGCTTCCCAGTTTGCCGTGAGCCCCAGGCTGCCTTCAGAAGGGCTGCTGTGCCATATGGTCAGCAAACCCAGAGGGTCAAACACAGCACTGAATGCAAACAGAGCCCAATGGTATGGACACTTGTGCTTTATGGATCTGGAGCCCCAGCTGGTGGGGCTCAGCAGATAGAGCATCAGCCTGTGAACTGAAGGGTCCCATGTTCGGTGCCCCCCGGTGAGGGCACATGCCTGGGTTTCAGGCTGGATCCCCCAGTGTGGGGCAAGCCGGAGGCAGTCAATCAATGATTCTCATCATTGATGTTTCTTTTTTCACAAATAATTTTAATGATTTCAGAGAAAGGGAGGAGAGAGAAACATCAATGATGAGAGAAAATCACTGCCTGCCTGCCTCGTAATGGGGATCAAGCTTGCAACCTGGGCATGTGCCCTTGACTGGAATCAAACCTGGGACCCTTCAGCCCTGCAGACCAAGTAAGGGGCCACATCCCTGCCATCCTGGCACCCTTGGCCCACTCGCTCCCCAGGCCCCCCCCTCCCCTGGTAGCCGCCAGGAGAGCACAGGGCTCAGACCCCGCAGCGGGTCAGGATACCTGCCGGCCCTTCCCTCCCATAAAGCACGTGGGTGCTGATTTTAGAGAGAAGAAGCGGAAGGGAGAGGATCCCTGGTTAGCTGCTGACCCCTAGGATCACTGGTCTGCCACGCCCCTCCCCCCCCGCCCCCCACTGGACACTGAGCCTGCGGGCCCTGCACGCGCCTGACCAGCCATCGCACCTGAGCTCCCGGTTCACAGGTCGGTGTTCCACCGCGGAGCAGCACCAGCTGAGCCTTATTATAGATTTTAATTGAAATGTAATATGTGTTTTTTATGGTTGAAGGTGCTAGAGATATCTCCCATTTTCCCGTGTATATGTTCTTGGGGGAATCTCACCCATCCCCCCGCCCCTGGAGGTCCGTCAGTCTGTCCCAGGGAACCAGGCCTCAGGTCCTCTTGTCTACAACACCTTCCCTCCCCAGGTCACGGCCTGGGCTGCGTGGAGAAAACTACATTACCCAGAAGGCAATGCGCACGGTTCAGCAGAGGTAAATGCTTTTTGGTCCCAGCGCATCTGGTTAGGGTGGGACTTCCGGTAACCTCCTGGCAGACGTTATGACTTCCGTTAACGATTTTATAGGATTCTGCGCGCCGATTGGGCTTTGGTCGCGGATCGGAGGAAGTGAGGGAGGCGGCGTCCCGCTGGGCAGGTGTGTCTGAGGCTGGTGGACCCCCAACCGGCGGGACTGGGTGTCCGTGCCTCCCGCCTCCTCTCCGCGGACAGAGCTCCCTCAGCGTCACCCATCGACCCTCCAGCCTCGGTGCCGGCGCCGCTCAGGCCCCGCAGCCCAGGTCGCAGCGCCCAGAGCAGTGAGAGCCCGTGGGGGACAGGGGAGAGGGGAGGAGGGCGGCGGGCTGCGAGGCCGCCGGGGAAGGCCGTGGGGGGACGGAGCGGAGGGGGAGCCAGGCCTGGTCTGTGTCTAAAGGCGACACAGAGGGAGAGGGGCTCCCGGGAGGAGGTTCTCTCTCCTTCTCGGGGCGCCGGGCTGTGGGGGTGAACAGCAAAGGGACGCGGCCTGCTTTTTCTCTTAATAAAAAGGTCCCAGGTTTGATTCCGGTCAAGGGCATGTACCTTGGTTGCGGGCACATCCCCAGTAGGCGGTGTGCAGGAGGCGGCTGATCCATGTTTCTCATCTATCCGTCTCCCTTATTCTCTGTAAAAAATTAATAAAATATATTTTAAAAGTAGGAATTGGAAACAGTGGGACAGGAATCAAGTCCAGAGGAGCTTTGTGACAACTTGGGTTTCTGTCCTGCTGGTGGTGGGATCAGTGGGGTAATTGGAGCAGTAGAGCAGGTGATGTGTCCCAGGTCTCATTAGACTCCTGTGACTGCAGCATGATGCACAGTATGGGTGTGAGGACAGTGGTAGAAAGACTACAATGGCAGCTGCTGTGATGGTCTTGGTGATTGTGATGGTATCGGGAGCACAGTGTTGGTTGTGGATGTGGAAGAAGCAGTTGCATTGTGGATCAGTGATTTAGGTGTGGCCGCCTGGATTTTCTAATTTTCTAATTTTGAGGATTGGAGAGAGTGGTAAGAGTCAGAGATTATGTAAAGGTTTGGATTTAGCACCTGAAGGTATGAAAGTACCATCAACTGACATGGAGAAATTCATAGTGGGAAAAGCAATGTTCATCAGGAATATAAAATCTTGTTTTTTCCTTTTAGGGTATAAGATATTTCAGAGACCAGTTCATGACCATCTGTAAATCTGCGGAGTAGCTCAAGATGAACACTAATTTAAAAAAATGGTAAAGAGTATGGAACAGGGAGGAGTTGTAGATCACTATTTATTTTATTTTATTGGAGGTAGAAGAGTAATTCATAAAAGGTGGGAATGTGGTTGGTGGGTATTTACTTCTTAATCACTCACCAGGATTTCTTGTGACCCTTTGCGTGGCCTGGTGTGTTGCATCCAGTTTGGTTGATTTGCTTATGGGCCTGAGTGGGCATCTGTGGGACTCACTGGGCATGGGATTGTGAGCCATAGACAGTGGGAGTTGAGTACTGAGGGCTGAGTGGAGAAGGGACATCAAGTGCAGCAGCAGTAGAGGTGGGTCCTGGATAACTGAGACCTGATGTGGTTCTCAATAGGTGAGGTGGAAGGAAAAAACAAGGTGGGAGGGAGGCCTTCATAGCTTCACTGAAGGCTGTGTCTTGGGTGTGGGCATTCAGAGTCAGGTTAGTACTTGATACTGTTTGAACTTGCCATGCATTGTCTGGAACACACATGCTGAGTAATGACTAAGACCAAGGAGATGCCTATGGGAGCTGGGGATACGGGAGTGCAGGTGTGGGAGGAGGAGTGATGTGCTCTTGGAGTGTGAATTCGTGGCCCCAGATCCCTGACGTTGTCATAGAGGGAATGAACATTGAGTCCATTTCTGCTGATAACTGGATGATACAACATGGGGAATTTTAGGGTTACTCCTGAAAAGACGGGTGTTGTGGTGCTACATGCCATGTCCAGAATTGAGATGGCATATTGGTGCACACCTGCCTGTTGTTGTCGGGTGGATACAGTGATCAATAGGAATGGGATAGCAAACATCAGTGTCACCTGAGCATGAAAATCTCTACTGGCTTGGGGAGGGGAGAAGAGTAAGAGAGAAATACATTACAGAGGAGGTGAGTTAGAATGTTGAAAAGAAGCTTATTACAAAACATCCTCTCCATGGCATATATGTTCTTTGAAGCTGTGACTCTGGGAATAAAGCTGTATGAGAGAAGTGGGATACAAAGAATTATATGGATCACGTAGTGCAAAGTGAGGACTATAGTGGGCCAAATTGCTCTGGGCCAGAGCTGGCTGCTCTCCGTTGTCTCACTAATACTTGGAATATTTAGGGTTTATGCATTGGTAGAGTAGAAGTTTCAGGGAGAAACCTGGTTTCCTCAGAGGGTGAACATGCAAGATGTTCTCAGAAGAGGTCTGGCCATGCTAAGTGACAAGTGGGGGAAGGTATGATATAATGGTTATGGTTAGTTGGTACCAGGAACCAGCTAATTTCCAATACTGTTTAGGGGCAGGTGTCTTGGCTACACCCCATTTCTGCCTTCTCTTTCCCATGGTTGACACTTTGCTCACTTGCATTTCATCAGTGACTTCCTGACGTTTGGCTACCTACACCTTTGTCACCTTTTTGCATCACCTGTCCCTCTGCACTGTTCTCTCTGCAGTATTCTACATGGACCTGCACATGTGTTATGAGGTGCACACACATGCTTAAGTAGTCCTGGAACACCCGGACTAAGACATTTATTGAATTTTACTTGGAATAAGACATAACCATCCTTCTGCACAGCTTGCCTCTGTCATCAGCAGAGCATCCCTGCTGAGCAGTTAGCAGAAGACTGAGTTGGAAATGCATCTTCTCTTCCACGTGGTTCTTGCCATGTGTGTGTCACATTTCTGGTGAGGTCTTCCCTGTTTTGTGACCTTTAGAAACTCATTTCTTCACAGCAGCTTCATATTAATCTTTCCTGCAGGTCTCTTATTTTCAGACAATTAGGTGCAAAACACTTTAGCAATGGGACTTCTCCTGTCACCACAATCAACAATCAGTTCCTCCTGTATTCTCTTTTTCAGATTGTTGCCATAAAAAAGATGATGATGAGGTCTGTACTGAGCAGAGCATACCTGTACAAGGAGAGTCACAGGTCAGGGCTTCTAAGACAGCTCCCGCAATCAAGAGGACTCATCTGTGTAAGCGGTGTGTCTCGTTCAAAGATGGTCTGTACCTGACTAAGTCACAAACAGCAGACTTTAAGCAGAAAGGCTTCTTCAGTAATGCATGTGCAAAACCTAACCAGCAACAGAGGGAAGCCAATGGAGAGAAGCCCTGGAAAGAAGCTGTGCACAGGGCCTCGTATGTGACCAAGTTCAGCTTCTACTTATCAGGGCTGTGTTCAACCAGTAGGAAGGTTGGGGAAGACTTCCCAGTCATCTCAGAGCTTCTCCAGCACCAGGCCCCTCTCAACACTGAGGACCCACACAGTGGCAGTGAGATTTCACAGGAATATCTTGGTCGGAAAAGTCTGGGAAAAATTTGGCAGCCACAACCATAAAGTTGTTCAGCATCAGGATGTCTGCTCTCCAGAGAAGGGAAATATGACAGTAATAAACGTGGGAAAGTTTTTAAACAAATCTCTCACCTCATTCACCATGGAATCTCTACCTAATTCGACATGTAAGAATTCACACTAGAGAAAAGCCCTGCAAGTTTGTTGATAGTGGCAAGTCCTTTGGACAAAGGTCCAACCTCATTTCACAATACAGAGTTCGCAGTGGAGAAAAGCTGTATGAGTGTAGTGATTGTGGAGAGTCCTTTAGGTGAAGCTCTCATCTCACTGAACACCACCATATTCACACTGGAGAAAAACCCTATAAGTGTACTGATTGTGGAAAATCTTTTCTTTTTTTAAATTAAATCTTTATTATTCAGATTATTACATTTGTTTCTCTTTTTTCCCCTCCATAGCACCCCTCCACCCAGCTCCCACCCTTCCCTCTGCCCTTACCTCCCTCCCATTGATCTCATCCATAGGTGTATATGATTTTTGTCCAGTCTCTCCCTGGACACCCCTCACCCCTTTCCCCCTGAGAATGATCAGTCCACACCCTTTCTGTGCTCCTGATACTATTATATTCACCAGTTTATTCTGTTGATCAAATTTTTAATTCACTTAATTTTTAGATTCACTTGTTGATAGATATGTATTTGTTGTTCATAATTTTTTGGCTTTTACCTTTTTCTTCTTCCTCTTCTAAAAGAGTACCTTTCAGCATTTCATATAATACTGGTTTGGAGTTGATGAACTCCTTTAGCTTTTTCTTCTCTGTGAAGTTCTTTATCTGCCCTTCCAATTCTGAATGATAGCTTTGCTGGATAGATTATTCTTGGTTGTAGGTTCTTGCTATTCATCACGTTGAATATTTCTTGCCACTCCCGTCTGGCCTGCATCGTTTCTGTTGAGAAATCAGCTGACAGTCGTATGGGTGCTCCCTTGTAGGTAAGGAACTGTTTTTCTCTTGCTGCTTTTAATATTCTCTTTGTCTTTTGCTCTTGGTATTTTAATTATGATGTGTCTTGGTGTAGTCCTCTTTGGATTCCTTTTATATGGGGTTCTGTGTGCTTCCTGCACTTGTAAGTCTATTTCTTTTACCAGATGTGGGAAGTTTTCAGTCATTATTTCTTTAAATAGGTTTTCAGTATCTTGCTCTCTCTCTTCTTCTGGCACCCCCACAATTCTGATGGTGGTATGCTTGAAGCTGTCCCAGAGGCTCCTTACATTATCTTCACATTTTTGGATTCTTTTCTCTTCTTGCTTTTCCAGTTGAATGTTTTCCACTTCTTTATATTGCAGATTTTTTACTTGATTCTTGCCTTCCTCTAGTCTGCTGTTAGGACTCTGTATAATATTTTTTATTTCAGTCAGTGTCTCTAGTTGGTCCTTTTTCATCTCCTCTTGGGACTCGCTAAATTTATCCATCATCTCTAGTTGGATCTTTTGCATCTCTAGTTGGTCCTTTTGCATTTCCTCTTGGGACTTGATAAATTTATCCATCTTTTCTAGCATATTCTTGAAAAACCTTATAAGCGTGGTTTTGAACTCTATATCTAGTCGTTTTTTCCCCTCCATTTCTTTTGTTTGTGATCCCTTCCCTTGTCTCAGCATTTTCACTATGCCAGGGAAACTTCTGTGTTGAATTCAGCCTTATGATACCAGACTTGCAAAACCGAAGAAGCCTCTTTTCAGCTTGGGATGGGTGGAGTCTCAGGGCTTAAGGGACCGCCTTGCCTTCTAGTTGGCCCCGCCCTTCATGGCCCCTGAGTCTCAGGTGACTGGGTAATCGCTGGAGTGGTCCTTGTGAGCACGTGCCCACAGTGCTTCTAGACCGCTGCCTTTCTGGCACCCCTGTGCACCAGGACCACACGAGTCTAGGTCCCCAGGGTTTCGCCCGATCATGGGCTTAGTGGAGTCAGAAGTGGCACAGTTGGGAGGGTCTGTCTCCCGTCCACTCGTGAAAACCAGCAGCACAATCAGCAATCTGTCCTCTGCGCAGTGCCGTGTGTACCATCAGACCTCTGATCTTTTGCGACTCCCCTAAATTTCCGTGCACCTCTCCCTTTTCACAGTGCAAACTCCCCGGTATGAGTTTCGGCTGGATCTGGGGTTTAGTGTCCTAAGATAAGGGGTTCAGTGCCGTTGGGAGTCTCTGTTTCCCTCCCACCAGAGAAAGCCAGCCAGGTACTCTGGCACCCGCTCTCTCCACGTGCGTGTCTCCGTACCTCAGCTTTTTTGCAGCTCCTCTGGGTTTCTGTGAGCCCCTCTCTTTCCTTCTAGCTGTAGAATTTCCACTCAGCCAGCTTTCCTATACTTCTGGATGATGTCTGTTCTGTCTTTTAGTTGTGGTTTTGAAATTGTGCGAGGCAGCAGTGTAGGTGTTTACCTATGCCGCCATCTTGGATTCTTTCTGGAAAATCTTTTAGGAGCACTGATACTCTCCATAACCACAAGAGAATTGACACTGGAGAAAAATCCTATGAGTGTACTGATTGTTGGAAGTCTTTCAGGAGAAGCTATGACCTCTGAACACAAGAGAATTCACCCTGGCGAAAAACCTTTTGAATGTGGTGATTGTGGGAAGTTCTTTGGATAAAAGTCTACCCTCATTCAACATCACAGAGTTCATACTGGAGAAAAACCATATTTGTGTACTGATTGTGTGAAGTTCTTTAGACAAAGTCTAACCTTATTGAATACCACAGAGTTCATACTGGAGAAAGCCTTTTGAATGCAGTGATTGTGGAAAGTCCTTTAGAGAAAGACGTTTGCTTATGGACCACCACAAAAATATCACTGGAGAAGAGCCTCATCAGTGCAGTGAATGTGGAAAATGTTTTTGCGGCAAACGTAGCCTTGTTAGGCATCTCAGAGTTCACATTGGAGAAAAGCCTTAACTGTGTGTGGATGTTTTATCTTTCTCATTCTACAACCCTGAAGGAGACTTAAATACATTTACCTGAATATAAACTCCTCTGATTTGAACATGCACTGTGAGAAATTCCTCACAAGTTTGAGGCACTAGTGAAGCTTGAAGGAGTTGCATTGCACTTGCTAACTTCCAAGGACTCCTACCTCATTGATGTCACTGGGAGTATTTATGCTTGAAGTGATCTCTACCATCTGGCTCACCTGAACCGTGTGCACCAGTCACTACCTATGCTTAGGGAAAATGAATTCTGTGTTCTCACTTGTGCTTAAGTGAATTATGAATACTCTGAGCTCTTGACAGGATCATCATTCCTTTCTGTCTGACTAGAGAATTGACCTAGGTTTCGTCCAGAGTACCTGTCCTCAGCTAAGAAGTGCTACCTACTTTCAGGGACATTGTGGGTTTCACTTTATGCTGGGATGAAGTGTTTCAGGCTCCAATTCACCAACCTGCAAACCTCTTGCTGTCCTCTGCTTTGGTTTATGATCTTTATTAAAGGGTTTTATTTTTCTTTTCTGCCTTTTATTTTTTTGGTCTTTTAATTCCCTGGGATGATTGAAAGGAAAGTAGTACTCTGTCAGTATGGAGAGGTGAATAGATATGGTGGGGTCCCAAACCTTTTGTGCTTGGGAGAGCACAGTATGATTTCAGAACACTCTTTGTCCAATATTGGCTTATTTTGTGTTACTGACCAAGGCCTTGAGAGAAAGTCTGCATGACTTTGTGGTTCTAATTTGTAGCCTTGTGCCTCTGTTTCTCTCTCATTGATGTTTCTAACTTTCTTTCCAAAAAATCAAAAAAATATTTTTAAAAAATAATAACTGAGGGCTGGAGTGGTTCAGTTGTTTGTCCTCTAATGTACAGAAAGGTTGCAGTTCAATTCCTGGTGAGGCCACAAGACAGGTTCCTCGCTGGATACCCAGAAGGTGGGTAAGAGAGTGCAGGAGGCACCCCACCTGTGTTTTTCTCTCTCCCTCTCATTTTTCTCTAAAGATAAAAATTTTAAAAATAATATATATCCATTTAGATTTGTGGTCTTCAGGAATAATTTACATAATACTTTTCACCTCAGGGAGCATTCTGAGCTTCATGGAATCTGAAATAATATCTCCACAGCCATTTGGGCGCCCCAGTACCAATGGACAGTCAGTGATGGGGATTTTATTGCCACCTTCAGAGCCTGAAAAATTACATTACCCAAAGGGCAATGCATCCAATGATGGCTGCATTTAGCCAAGGAAAGCCCAGGAGAGGTACATTATCCTGGTGCTCATTGGTTTGGTTGTGACTCAGACTAGTTCTCCTGGTGGTCATTTTTACCTCTTCATATATCAACACTACAGGCCTAGTGCACGAAATTCGTGCATGGGGTTGTGTGTGTCCCTCAGCCCAGCCTGTGCCCTCTCCAATCTGGGACCACCTTGAGGGATGTGTGACCGCCCATTTAGGCTCCTGGAATTGAGCCTAATGGGCAGTTAGACATTCCTCTCACAATCTAAGATTGCTGGCTCCTGCTCACCCACCTGCCTATCTGCCTGCCTGATTGCCCCTAACTGCTTCTTCCTGCCAACCTGAGCACCCCCTAACAACTCGCCTGCCAGCCTCATCAATACCTAACTGCTCCCCTACTGGCGTAATTGCCCCTAACTGCCCTCCCCCGCTGGCCTGGTTGCTCATAACTGTCCTCCCCTGCAGCCTGGTCACGCCCAACTGTCCTTTCCTGCTGTCCTGTTTGCCCCTGTCTTCCCCTTTAGGCTTGGTTGTTCCCAACTGCCCTCCCCTGGTGGCCATCTTGTGTGTTGGAGTTACAATTTGCATATTCCTCTTTTATTAGATAGGATAGCCAGAAACTCTAGTGGGCAGCATCACAACTAGGACAAGCCAGCAGAAGCAGCATCCCCCTGGGCAGAGTGTGTCTGAGACTTTTTTACCTGCAATAGACGGGAGGCCTCCATGCTTCACAGACTCCTCTGCTTACTGAGTTCAACTCAGCCTCACCCATTTCCCCTCCATCCCATGGTGCTGGCGTCTGTCAGGTCTTGCAGCTTGAGTCCTAGCATCCAGAACCGTGAGTCACTGGTAGGTGACACGGAATGGGATGGGGCGAAAGAGGGAGATGGGCTGCAGTGCTAGCCAGGAAGGACATGGTGGTGTGGCTGAGCTGGGAGGCTGCGGGAAACCAGGTGTGTTGCCTTCTAAAGGCAACAAGATGACGCAAAGTTTTTTATTTTATTATTTATTTTAAATATATTTTATTGATTTTTTTACAGAGAGGAAGGGAGATAGTAAGAAATATTGATCAGCTGCCTCCTGCATGGCCCCCCACTGGGTATGTGCCCGCAACCAAGGTACATGTCCTTGACCAGAATCGAACCTGGGACCCTTCAGTCTGCAGGTCGATGCTCTATCCACTGAGACAAACCGGTTTCAGCTATATTATTTTATTTATTTATTATATATATATATATATATATATA
>JAAGEH010000269.1:983320-1002396 GCA_011751065.1 Lasiurus cinereus | reverse complement strand
TATATATATATATATATATATATATATATATATTATTGATTTTTTACGGAGAGGGAGAGGGATAGAGAGTTAGAAACATTGATGAGAGAGAAACATCGATCAGCTGCCTCCTGCATATTCCCCGCTGGGGATGTGCCCACAAGCAAGGTACATGCCCTTGACCAGAATCGAACCCAGGACTCCTCAGTCTGAAGGCCGATGCTCTATCCACTAAGCCAAACCAGTCAGGCTATTTTATTTATTTTTTATATATATAGGGCGTAATGTCACAGGAAGGTGTTGGTCTCCTGCCACCTATGAGGAGGAGGCCCAAGTTGCTGTTGGATATATTATACACAGAGGAGCTATTATTCAGGCATTCAGCTCGCTCCACATCCAAGATGATGATGCCAAGTTTTGTGTGAGGAATTTTACCTTCATTCTTGGAACGCTGGGGCTATGGATGGCTGTGAACAAAAAAGGGCCATTGTCTGAGGCAGGGTTCTAGACATGTCCCCAAACTGCTGATAAGAAGAACACATGAAGAGGGAGAGCATAGCAGTTAGGGTCAGGAAGGAGAAGTCCTTTGAAAGATAAGGAACTTGCTGAAACCGGTTTGGCTCAGAGGATAGAGCGTAGGGCTGCAGACTGAAAGATCCCGGGTTCCATTCTGGTCAAGGGCATGTACCTTGGTTTCGGGCATATCCCCAGTAGGGGGCGGGCAGGAGGCAGCTGATCGAAGTCTCTTTCTCATTGATGTTTCTAACTACCTTCTTCTCTGTAAGAAATCAATAAAATATATTAAAAAAATTAGAAACAATTAAAAATCTGGGAGAAAACTGTCCTATAAAATTTGTAAGGTTTATAAATTAAGAGATGAATAATTAAACGAGTATTTAAAAAAAAAGAAAGATAAGGAACTTGGCAAGAGTGCACTAAGGACCGTGAGCCCTGAGGCAATGCAGGCATCACTCGGCCCTGGGGCTGGGCCAGGGTCCTGAGCAGCCTGAGCCCCTGGGTCCTGGCTGTGGGTACCAGTCCCTCAACAGAACTTGAGTTCCCACAGATTCCTGTAGATGCAGAGCCGCTTAGGGGCGTGGTCGGCAAACTCATTAGTCAACAGAGCGGCAAACCACGGCTCACTGGCTTAGGGAGACTGGTTTGTGGAATGTATTTCAGGGCCTCACACTCTTGTGGCCTCGGAGAGAGTGGTGTCCTGGGGCTGTCCTGCCACTCCTTCAGCCGTGGGACCTGGGGACATGAAAACAGACACAAATCCTAGAATCCTAAATCCATGACTAGGATTGTATGAAGTGGTCCATGTTTCTGGCCAACAGTGGAATGAGATGTGGGAGGTCCTTCCAGGCATAGGTTCCAGAAGTGGCAGAGGCTTGGAGTGAAGACAGCTGGTTCAGGAGCCTGCAGGAATCCTTTCCTTTAAAGGGAACAGGTAATAATGGGAGAGTCAGGTCTAGAGGGGCTTTGTGACAACATGATGGTCTCTCTGCAGGTGATGGGTGTAATGGGAGATTTGGAGCAGTGGAAGCAGGTGATTTGACTGGGGTCTCATTAGACTCCCTGCGGCGTCAGCATGGAGAATAATATGGGTGAGAGAGAGGTGGTGTGATAGTCCGGGAAAGTGTGATTGGTAACTGGCCCGTGATGGTGGCCATGGAGATGGAAGACACTGTTGGATCCTGGATTGGTATTTTAGGTGTGGCCACCTGGATCTTCTAATTTTGAGGGAGGGAGGGAGGGAGGGAGGGGGAGAGAAAGAGAGAAGAGTCAGAGAAGAGATGAAGGTTTGTATTTCGCATCCAGAGATATAGAAGCACTATCACCTGGCATGCAGAAATTCATAGTGGGAATGTTTATGTTCATTGCAGATAAACACAAACATTTATTTTGGCCTGCTTAGGGTATGACATATTTCAGAAGCAGTGAAAGAGCATGGGGAACTCTGAGGAGTTGTTCAAGAGGAAGACTACTCAAAAGGAGTGAAGGCTGCGTGAACCAGAGAGGACTTGTAGATGATCGTTTTCTTTTTTTTTTATAAAGAATTAATTTATTTTTAATATATATATTTTATTGTTTGTTTTTTTTACAGAGAGGAAGGGAGAGGGATAGAGAGTTAGAAACATCAATGAGAGAGAGACATCGATCAGCCGCCTACTGCACGCCCCCTACCGGGGATGTGCCCGCAACCAAAGTACATGCCCTTGACCAGAATTGAACCTGGGACTTTCAGTCCACAGGCCGACACTCTACTCACTGAGCCAAACCGGTTTCAGCTCATTGTTTTATTTTCATTGGAGGCCCAAGCGCCATTGAAACAGGTTGAGACTGGGGCTGGTGCATATTTACTTCTTAAACACACTCCAGGAATTAAAAAAAAAATGTTTTATTGATTTTTTTTACAGAAAGGAAGGGAGAGGGATAGAGAGTTAGAAACATCGATGAGAGAGAAACATCGATCAGTTGCCTCCTGTACCCCCCCCCCCCACTGGGGATGTGCCCGCAACCAAGTTACATGCCCTTGACCAGAATTGAACCTGGGACCCTTCAGTCCACAGGTCGACACTCTATCCACTGAGTGAAACCGTTTAGGGCTATTCTTCTTCTTTTGTTTTAGTATATTTTATTGATTTTTTTACAGAGAGGAAGGGAGAGGGATAGAGGGTTAGAAACATCGATGAGAGACATCAATCAGCTGCCTCCTGCACGCCCCCTACTGGAGCTGTGCCTGCAACCAAGGTACATGCCCTTGACCGGAATCCAACCAGGGACCTTTCAGTCCGCAGCCCGACGCTCTATCCATTGAGCCAAACCGGTTTTGGCAAGGGCTATTCTTTTTTTAAATGTTTTTTTATTGATTTTATGGAGAGAAGAGAGAGCAAGAGAGAGAAACATCAATGATGAGAATCATTGAGCATCTGCCTCCTACCGGGATGGAGCCCGCAACCTGGGCATGTACCCTGACCAGGAATTGAACCAGCTATGCCTGGATTAATGGGTCTGTGCCCAACTCCTGAGCCTTGCTGGCTGGGCACACTATTCCTTTTTATTTTTACTCTAGTACAAGAGATCCCCAATTTCTCCCTCCCTACTCTCCCTCTCCCCTGCCCCCACAGCTTCACCACATTCTTGCCTATGTCCTTGGGTATGCAAATACAAATGTACATTTAAAAAACTATTTTTATTGATTTTAGAGAGAGGAGGGACGAGGGAGACTTAAAAACATCAATTGCTGTTTTAGAGAGAGAATCACAGATTTGCTGCCTCCTGTATATCCAACCCCAATCCCAACACACACTCACAGTGGGAATTGAGCCCACAATGCACATGTGTCTGACCAGGAATAGAACTCTGACCTCCTGGTTGATAGGTTGACAGACAACCATGGAGCCACACCAGCGGGGCTATATTATTAAAACATTTTTGTAAGGATGTATTTTTTTTTTTATGGTATTACAGATGTCTCCCGTTTCCCCCTGTATAGATATTCTTTGGGGGATCTCTTCCAGGCCTCCCCACCCTCTTCCCTGGGCGATGTGTCAGTCTGTCCCAGGGAACCAGCCTCTGGTCCCTCTCCTCCTTCCCCAGCGCCACTGCAGCTCCACACACCTTGTTCCTCCAGTTCCTGGGCTGGAGAGCGAGCCCGCGGCTGGGCGGGTGAGGAAACTACATTACCCAGAAAGCAACGCGCCCGCTTCTGAGACGGTAAAGGGCCTTTTGATTCCTGCGCATCCGGTTAGGGCAGGACTTTCGGCGTCCTCCTGCCGGCAGACATCTTGCCTTCCGTTCACGGACTCGTGGGCTTCAGCTCCCGGGTGTTGAGTGGGAGGAGGAGTTGGGGGCAGTGTCCCCGCGTACAGGGTTGTCTGAGGCTCGCTGAGCCCCAACAAGCCGGGATTGGGGCGTCCGTGCCTTCCATACTCCTCGGCTTAGAGACTTCGACTCGGCGTCACCCATCGACCCTCCAGCCTCGGTGCCGGCGCCGCTCAGGCCCCGCAGCCCAGGTCGCAGCGCCCAGAGCAGTGAGAGCCCGTGGGGGACAGGGGGGAGGGGAGGAGGGCGGCGGGCTGCGAGGCCGCCGGGGAAGGCCGTGGGGGGACGGAGCGGAGGGGGAGCCAGGCCTGGTCTGTGTCTAAAGGCGACACAGAGGGAGAGGGGGTCCCGGGAGGAGGTTCTCTCTCCTTCTCGGGGCGCCGGGCTGTGGGGGTGAACAGCAGAGGGACAGGGAGCCCCGAGGGAGGCGGCATCACCGGCCCCGGGGCTGGGCCAGGGCCCTGAGCAGCCTGAGCCCCTGGGTCCTGGCGGTGGGTGCCGGGCCCTCAACAGACCCTCAGTTCCCACAGGTTCCTGCGGGTGCAGAGCCTGAGGGGCTGGCCTGTGGGCTGATGTCAGGGCCTCACACTCCGGTGGCCTCTGAGGTTGTGGGGTCCTGGCATCTTCCAGCCCCTCTTCCTGCCCTGGGACCTGCAGACACGCAGCCCAGAGTCCTAGGGCCACGACTAGGGCTTTAGGAAGTGGACCTGTTTTTGGCAACGGGTGGAGTGAGATGTGGGGGTTCCTCCCAGGTTTAGGGACCAGAAAGTGCAAAGGCTTGTGAATACCGAACTCGTTCAGAAATCAGTAGGTGTCTCTCTCTCTATTTTTAAAATGTATTTTATTGATTTTTTTTTTTTTTAACAGAGAAGAAGGGAGAAGAATAGAGAGTTAGAAACATCAATGAGCTGCCTCTTGCACAACTACTGGGGATGTGCTTGCAACCAAGGTACATGCCCTTGACCTGAATCAAACCTAGGACCCTTCAGTCCACAAGCTGACGCTCTATCCACTGAGCGAAACCGGTTTCGGCGCTTTGATTGATTTTAGATCTAGAAAGGAAGGGAGAAGGAGAAAAATAGAGAAACATCAATGTGCAAGAAACAAGGATCAGTGGTCTCCTACACATCACCTAATGGAGATCCAGCCTTCAGTCCAGGCCTGTAACCTGACCAGGACTCTTACCTGCCACTTCTCAGCATATGGAAGATGTGCAGCCAGTTGAGACATATGAGCCAGGGCTGTGGATTACTGTAATACAGAGACCCATGGTCAGGATGATGATGGTAGTAGCAGTTCACATGGACAGTGTGAGCTGAGGACTGGTTTCCTGCTGGGGCTCCTGTTTGTGGGAGGTGCAGGTCACACACAACAAAGGGACAGAGTGGTCATGCAGAGTGTTGGAGAGAGAGAATGGTTTCCCGGCGCGCCCCCCCCCCCCACCCCTTAAAAAATATGAGTGGGGGGTGAGATATCTTGGAAGAGTAATTCCAACAAGATGAGAACAGCACAATTTTGGTTTGACCCTTGGTGTGGTCTGGAGTGTTGCAGTCAGTCAGTGCATAGAGTGTTGGCCTGTGGACTGAAGAGTCCAGTCAAGGGCACATGCCTGGGTTGTGGGCTCAATCTCCTTTAGGGGGCATGCAGAAGGCAGTTGATAAATGACTCTCTCTCATCATTGATGTTTCTATCTCTTCCTCTCCCTTCCTACCTGAAATTAATAAAAATAAGAATTAATTTAAAAAAATAGATGAAGCAAATGGGATAGGATTGTGTATATTTTCTTGTAGCCTGCCTTTTCTCTAAATAATGTGATATTTGTATGTTAAACATAAAAACTCTGACAGCTGGAATGACAAAGTTGGTTGAGCATCGCCCCATGCACAGCAGGTTGCATAAGCCTGGTTTCCTGGTTGAATGTCCAGGGGTGGGTGGGAGGCAAGTAGGAGGCAGCCATTCCGTGTGTCTCTTTCTATCTTGTCTTCTCTCTCTAAAAGTCATGTTAACATAAGTTAAAAATTGTGGTCTTCAGGAATAAGTTAATACTTTTCACCTAAGGAGTATTTTGAGCTTCACAGAATTTGAAATGTGTACAGAAAACCAGCCTCCAGAAACCAGCCTCCAAAACTTAAAGGGATCATTTCCCAGTGAGACTTGGATTACCAACCACCAATATTTGCAAAGGTCAGGGAGGGACTGGGACCCTAATCCCACTTGCAAGACCTCAAAGAGTATATTACCCAAAGGGCCATGTGCCTAATGATGGCTGGGTTTAGCCAATGAAAGCCCAGAACAGGTAGTGCATTATCCAGGTGGGCATGGTTTAGGGCAGGGCTTTCAGCGTCTTTACCTGGTGATCATTCTAACCTTTTTGCTCTGTTCACAGAGACAGGGGCCTCCAGGAGCCCGGTCTCCAGTGGGACCAGGTGTCAGAGGCAGCTTCCCGCTATGAAGTGGTTGAGCCACAGTAGGCGGGATTGGGGCCTCCCTGCCTCCCAGACTCCTCTCTGCTTACAGAGTTCAACTCAGCGGTATCCCCATTTAACCCTCCAGCCTCAGATGCAGGCACCTGTACGGTCCAGCAGCACAGCTAGCTGTGTCTGGAATAGTGAGTTGCTGTTGGTGACAGAGATGTGATGGGGAAGGAGTGTGATAGTCTGCGGTGCCATTGTGTAAGGAGTTGGTGGTGGGACAGCTGGGAGGATTCGAGAAACCTGATCGTGTTTGTGTCTAAAGGCAACAAAGAAGATGAGGAAAAACTTTGCCTGAGATTTTTTACTTTCACTCTCAGGACGCTGGGGCAATCAATGGCTGTGAGAAAGAAAAAGGTTCATTGTCTGACATAGGGTTCTAAACGTCTCCCAAAGCTGCTTGGACGAAGCACAGACTAGGAGAGAGAGGACAGCAGTTGGGGACAGGAAGGAGAAGGCCTATAAAAGATAATGAACCTGGCAAGAATTTGCACTGAGGACTGAGGACTTGAGGGATGCAGCTAACTCCCGGTTACCTGGCCTGGAGGCTGCCGATAGTACTCAGCGGCCTGAGCCCGTGAATCCTGGTGGTCATTGCCAGCCACTCTACAGACCTCTCTTTCCACAGGTCCCTGCAGGTGCAGAGCCGCTTAGGAGGACTGGTTTGTAGAGCTTATTTCAGGGCCTCCCACTCTTGTGGCCCCTGAGATAGTGGGGTTCTGGGGCTGTCCACCTACTCTTCTCATCCTTGGACCTAGGTAGAGACACCAAGCCTAGCATCCTAAGTCCAGGTCTAGGGTCATAGGAGTAGTCTCTGATTTTGGCATCCAGTGGAATTGGATGTGAACAGCTCCTCCATGCATAGGTCCCAGAATGTGCAAAGGCTTGGAGTGAAGACTGAGTTGGTTCAGGGAGCAGCAGGTGTCTATTTTTTAAAAATAGGAACCGGGCTAAAACTGGTTTGGATCAGTGGATAGAGCGTTGGCCTGTGGACTGAAAGGTTCCAGGTTCGATTCCGGTCACGGGCATGTACCTTGGTTTCAGGCACATCTCCAGTGTGGGCCATGCAGGAGACAGCTGATAGATGTCTTTCTCTCATCGATATTTTTAGCTCTCTGTCCCTGTCCTTTCCTTTCTTTAAAAAAAAAAATTATATATATATGTGTGTGTGTGTGTGTGTGTATATATATATATATACACACACATACATATATATATATATACACACATACATATATATATATACTCACACACACATATATATATATATATATTTTTTTTTTTAAAGATAGGAACCAGTAACAGTGGGACAGGAGTTGGGACTAGAAGAGCATTATGACTGCTTGGGTGTCTCTTCTGCAGGTTAGGAGTCATTGGGGTAATTGGAGCAGTAGAGCAGATGATGTGTCCCAGGTCTCATTAGACTCCTGTAACTGCAGCATGATGCACAATATGAGTGAGAGAGAGGGGTGGAAAGACTAGGATGGAAGCTGCTATGATGGTCTTGGTAAGTGTGATGGTACCTGGCCCAAGAGGGTGGTTGTGGATGTGGAAGAAGCAGTTGGAATTGGGATCAGGGTTTTAGGTGTGGCCACCTGGATTTTCTAATTTGGAGGATGAGAGAGAAGTAAGTGTCAGATGACTGAAGGATTTAGCAGCTGAAGGAATGGAAGCATCATCTACTGATAGGGAGAAATTCATAGTGGGAAAATTAATATTCATTGGGAATAAACAATCTTTTAGTTTTGGCCTGTTACGATATGAGATACTTCTTAGAGTGGTTCCAGATCATCTGGAATTCTGAGGAGTAATTCAAGATAAAGACCACTTAAAAAATAGTGAAGATTGTATGGACCAGGAAGGAGTTCAATTTTTTTTTTTAAATTAGGGATGTAAAGATAATTCAAACAAACTTAGACTGAGACTGATACATGCTTATTTCTTAAACACGCACCAGGATTTTGTGTGAGGAGCCTTGGGGTGGCCAGGGGTGTTGTCAGCCTGGTGGATTTGCTTATGGGCATGAGTGGCCATTGGAGAGGCTCACTGAGCATGTGGCAGAGGGCCGTAGGCGATGGGACTTGAGTGAGGAAGGCTGTGACTGGTGAATGCAGCTCCTGTAGAGGTGGGCTCTGGATATCAGAGACCTGGTATGGTTCTCAATAGGTGAAGTTGGAGGCAAAACTTTCAGGGAAGGAGGCCTTCAGGCTGCCTCTCTGAGTGTGGATAAGAGTGGGGGTAGCACTTCATCCATCTTGAGTTGGCCAGGCATTTCGTGGACCACACATGCTGAGTAATAAGTAACAGGCCAGGGAGATGGCTGTGGGGGCGGTAGCGGAGGGAGTGCAGGTGAGAGAGGTGTGGGAGAAAGAGTGATATGCCTTTTGAGAGGGTGTGTGCATTCATGGCTGCAGGGCCCTGACAGTGACATAAGAGGGAAGGGAGATTGGTGGAGTCTGGATCATACGGTGATTTTAGGGTAATTCCAGAAAAGAGGGTGTGTTGTGAAACTACATTTCTGGTGCAGAGCTCCGGTGTCATCTATGTGCCCACCTGCCTGCTACTGTTGAGGGCTGTTATAGTGATCAATAGGAATGAAGTAGCATACATCAGGCACCTGGGGTTGAAAATCTCCACTAGAGGGACAAGATAGAGGGTAAGAGAGGAATAGATTACAGAGGAGATGAACTATAATTTTGGAAAAGAAGGTGATTAGGAAACCACATATTTGTGTTATGTGTGATGTTGTGCTTCTGGGAAGAAGCTGTGTGAGAGAAGTGTGGCTCAAGAATAATGTGCAGCCGAGACTGGTTTAGCCTAGTGGATAGAGCGTTGGCCTGCGGACTGAAGGGTCCCAGGTTTGATTCCAGTCAAGGGCATGTGCCTTGGTTGCGGGCACATCCCCGGTGGGGGGGCGGTGCGGGAGGCAGCTGATTGATGTTTCTCTCTCCCTTCCTCTCTGTAAAAGTCAATAAAAAATATATTTAAAAAAGAAAAAGAAGATTGTGCAGCAGGTAGTGCAAAGTGATGGCCTCAGCACCTTGGTTTGGGGGTGGAAAATTTGAAGTGTGAATCCATGGATTTTGGTGTCTTGCAGGGGCAATCTGGGGACTACAAGGACATTGCCTAACAAGTCTAGTGTCCAATCACTCTTTTTATGGCCAACATTTTTCCTCCTCTTGTTGGTGACACCCACTGTTATTGACAAGAGGCGTTGTGGCCTCTGGCCCAATGTGAGGCCCAGTTTCAGATATAATTTCCCTAGTCATGGGTCTTTATTGTTGGTTGAGGACACATTATCAGTAGGAACCATAAGGACAGGTGGGACCAAGGCCTGGTACGTATTTTCTGGCGTAAAAGGTGACTTTTCGCCCAGGAAAATCTCAAAAGTTGGGGGTCATCTTATATATCAAGTGTCATCTTATAGGGTAAGTATATCCCAAACTCTATATTTTAACTGGAAAAGTTGGGGGTCGTCTTATATGCCCAGTCGTGTTATACATCGGAAAATACGGTATCTACTTTGATGTGGTTAGTAGAGAAAGAGGATGGATGTGGATGGTGGGGAGTATGATGAACGTAAAATCCTAGGAGAGAAGCTGACCATGGACTGAACTGTCTTCATTATGACAGGATATGAACTTTGAGGACGTGGCCATTGCCTTCTCTGAGGATGAGTGGGGGCTCCTTGATGAGGCTCAGAGACTTCTGTACTGGAATGTGATGATGGAAGTTTTTGCACTTGTTTCATCTGTAGGTAAGAGCTTCTCAAATGTTCTAGTGTCCTGAGGTGATGTCTGCTCTTCCTTTGTTCTCCCAATGTAGCTTTCTCTCTCAAAGCCAGACCATGGGTTCTGCTAATGTGCCACATTCTTGTCCAATGTGCTGTGGATGCCAGTTGTGACCTGTGTGGAGACCCCTGAGCAGTGGACTCAGCAAACATCCCCAAGACCCGTTATCTCAAAAAGGGCAGTTAACATCTGAGAATCAGGAAATCTGCAGACAGCTTCATGGGTCCCATGTTGCTATTCAACTCTGGGAGGATGACTGTCCACATCCATGGCTTCTGCTTCTGCCCCCTTTTCTAGCCTTACCAGGGTTTTGATCAGATCACAAACTAGGGGCTGTTCTTGTAAGACCCTACCTCAGTTGTTGATTGAAATATGTCCTTCCTAAATACTGTTGCACGCTGAATTGCTCTGGGCTCGTGCTGGCTGCTCACCTTCATTGTCATCAGTACTTGGAATATTTAGGTTGTATGTGTTTGTACAGGAGAAGGGTCACGGAGAACCCGGTTTCTTCGCAGGGTGAATAGGCAAGATGGTCTCGGGGGAAGTCTAGCCCTGCTAAGTGGCAGGTAGGAGCGAGATATGACATAGGGGTATTTTTCAGGTCACAACAGGAACCTGCTCTTGTCCGATTGTTTAGGTGCAGGTGCCACTGGCCACATCTCATTTCTCCTTTGCTTTCCCACATTTGACACTTGGCTGACTTGTCATTTCATCTGTGACTTCCTACCCTCTGGCTTCTATCACTGTTGTGGCATTTTTATGTCACTTGTTCCGCTGAGATGCTTCCTCTGCAGTATTCTTCAACATGTGCCTCCACGTATGTTATGAGGTGTGCACACGTGCTCAAGTAGTCGTCCAACACCATTTACTCATGTATTGAATTTTACTTGGAAAAGATGTAACCATTCTACTGCACAGCTTGCCTGTGTCACCAGCAAACGAGCCCGGCTGAGGCTGTTCGCAGAAGAATGTGCTGGAGATCCTGCTTTTCTTCCCTGTGGTACTTGTCATAGTTGAGTCATATATCTGGTCAGGGCCTCCCTATTTTGTGATCTTCAGTGGCCCAGAATTTGAGGAAAAAACAGCATTTGTGGGAAATTTTAATTCATTACTGTGTTTTGAAGAAAATGTTATCGTATACTTTGGAAAGTTTATGGTGAACATGCTCCATGCCAAGACACTTGTGAACGGTGGTTTAAACGTTTATAAGTAATGATTTCAATGGGAAATACAAAGAACATCCAAGTCTACCAAAAAGTATGATGACCAACAATGACAAGCATTATTGGATGAAGATGGATGTCAAATTCAGAAACAAGTTGCAGAAAGATTAAACGTTGCTCAGCAAACAATTTCCTATCATTTACAGGCATTGGGAAAGATTTTAAAGGAAGGAAAATGGTTGCCACATCAACTGAACAACAGATAAATGGAAAATTGAAAAGTCATCAGTAAAATGTTGCTTCAACAGCACGAAAGAAAGTCCTTTTTGCATCGAATTGTGAATAACGATGAAAAGTGGATTTATTTTGAGAATCCTAAATACACAAAATCATGGGTTGTTCCAGGTCAACCATCAACATGGATTGCAAGGTCAAAAGAAAGAGGACAGTGCTCTGTGTTTGGGGAGATCAGAGAGGTGGGGTATATTATGAGCTTTAATACACCGTTAATACTGATCGCGATCACTACCCACAAATAATGTGAACCAGGTTTTTAATCTGAAACGACCAGAATGTTCCAGAAAACATGGCAAGTAATTTTGCTTCATGATAACGCATCAATACACACTTCAAAACCAGTTAAAGATACATTAAAATATCTAATCTGGGAAGTATTAATCCACCTGTTATGTTCAGCAGACCTTGCTCTTTCAGATTACCACTTGTTCCAATTGATGGCACACTCACTTTCTGAGCAGCACTTCAAAACATATGAAGAAGCGGAAAATTTGGTTTTACTTCTGAATGGTTTGCCTCAAAGCAAAAATTCTATTGGGACAGTATCCTCAAATACCTGAAAGATAGGGAAAATGTGTAAAGTGAAGAACATTACTTTGAATAAAGCACTTTTGATGTTTCTCTTGCAATTACCGTGTTTTCTTTGATTACAAAATCCACCATTATTAACGGGTACACCTAGTATTATGTGTAACACACTTTTGTAATGGGACATTCCTGTCATCAAAGTGAATATGAATTTCCTTATTTCTCTGTTTTCAGGTTGTTATAAAAAGAATGATGGGGAGGCCTGTTCTGAGCAGAGTGTATCTGTAGAAAGAGAGTCACAGGTCAGGGCTTCTAAGACAGCTCCAGCAACACAGAAGACCCATCTGTGTAAGCGGTGTGTCTCATTGTTCAAAGATATTCGGCACCTACTTGAGTCACAAGCACCAGACTTTGAGCAGAATGGCTTCTTCTGTGATGCATGTGTGAGAGACTTGTGTTTCAGTGTAAACCCTCCCCAGCAACAGAGGAACGCCACTGGAGAGAAGCCCTGAAAGGGAGATATGGACAGGGCCTTGTTTGTGACCAGTTGCATCTTCAACTTTACCTTGGGTTCCTTCAACCAGTAGGGAGGTTGGGGAAGACTTCCCAGCCATGTCAGAGCTTCTCCAGCACCAGGTGGCTGTTAACACTGAGGAGCCACACAGTGACAGTGAGATTTCACAGAAATTTCTCAGTGGAAATAGTCACTATGATTGACATGAATGTGAAAATGCTGCCAGCCACAAGGAGAGGCTTGTTCCACGTCAGGGTGTCTGCTCTGAAGAAGTGAGTTATGTGTGTAGCAAATGTGGGAATGTTTTTAGAGGAATATTTAACTTCATTCAGCATAAGAGAGCTCACACTGGAGAAAAGCCCTATGATTGTGGGAAGTTCTTTCGTGAAAGCTCTGCTCTCATTCAACACCAGCTAATTCACTCTAGAGAAAAGCCATATGAATGTAGTGACTGTGGAAAGTCCTTCTGACTTTAGAACTCACCTCATTAAACACCACAGAGATCACACTGGATTAAAGCTGTATGAATAGTGAATGTGGAAAGTCATTCAGGAAAACTCTAGTATCGTTGAATGTTAAAAGGTTCATTGGTGAAAAACCCTATGAATATACTCATTGTGGTGAGGCCTTCCAACAAAGATCTCACCTCATTCAACACCTCAGAGTTCACACCGGAGAAAAGGCACATAAGTGTAGTTTTTGTGGGAAATCCTTCAGCCAAAGATCTAAGCTCACCGAAACTGGTTTTGCTCAGTGGATAGAGCGTCAGCCTTCGGACTGAAGGGTCCCAGGTTTGATTCCAGTCAAGGGCATGTATCCTGGTTGTGTGCACATCCCCACTGGGGGGCGTGCAGGAGGCGGCTGATCGATGTCTCTCTCATCAATGTTTCTGACTCTATCCCTCTCCCTTCCTCTCTGTAAAAAATCAATAAAAATACATTAAAAAAAAACAAACAAAAAACTAAGCTCATTGAACATGAGAGAGTTCACACTGGAGAAAGGCTTCAAGTGTATTGAATGTGGGAAATCTTTTGGCTACAAATCTGCCTGCTTTAGACACCTGAGAATTCACACTGGAGAAAAGCTTTAAATGTGCAGGGAATGGTTGATCTTTCTCACTCAGAATAACAACACTGAAGGAAAAGCTTTTAGACCCATTTACCTGAATATAAATCTCTCTTATCAGAACATACACTGTACTGGATTCCTCATAAGTTTCATGTACAAGTGAAGCTTTAAGGAGCTGCATTGCACTTGCTGACCAGCTCAGGACTACAACCTGACTGATGTCACTGTATTTGTGTGGAAACTATTTCACCCCTACCAACTGGCTCACCTGAAGAGTGTGCTTCCGTCACAACCCTTGTATGCTCAGGGGTTGTGCTTGAGGAAATGAGGAATATTCTGAGCTTCTGGCAGTATCTTCATTCTTTTCTCTCTGCCTAAAGAATTGACCTGATGCAGATTTTGTCCAGAGCACTTGTCCTCAGCTCAGAAGTGCTACCTCCTTCAGGGACATTGTGGCTCCCACATTAGGCTGTGATGAAGTGTGTCAGGTGCAGTTCACCATCCCTCAAACCTCTTGCTGTTCTTTGTTCTCATTTTTGGTCTTTTTGTAAAGGTGTGTTTTTTTCTTTTGTACCTTAAATTTTTTGGTTTTGTTCTCTCCCTGGGATGATTGAAAGGAAAGTTGTGTTCTGTCAGCATGGACAGGTGAATAATATGGTTTGATCTCAAACTTTCTGTGCTTTGGAAGGCACAGCTTGATGACAGAAAGTCACTCTTTGTTCAGTATTGGCTGATTTTGCATTGCTGACCAAGGCCTTGTAAGACAGAGTGTGCATAACTCTGTGGTTCTAATGTGCTGTCTGGTGCCTCTTATTGGTGAAGTCAGTGGTCTCTGTGAACAACATGAATTTTATTCTGTTCACAGGATCCTCTATAATAAAAGCATAGTATTGAAATTCTCGACCAGGAGTTGTCTGCGGTGAAGGAGAGAGTACCCAGCCGGCAGCCAGCATCTGCTAGGGACCCTACCAGTGCACGGATTTTGTGCACTGGGCCTATGGTATATGACATGATTCTCAGCAACGGTTAGGGGAAATCCTCTCCATATTCTGTAAAGGAGCCATGGGCCATCATGTATGAGATTGCTTAGGCTGGTGCATTTGTTCTGGACTCTGATATTGAGATGGAACCACAATTAAGACAGAAACCCTGTATTGGTGGTGAGTGGGAAAGGCTGCTATAGTTAGATGAAAAGCGTCTCCTCTGAACGTTACCCACAAACGGTCCAGTGCCTGTGGGTAACGTTCTCAGGACCTCCATCCCTGCTTCCTGTGGCTGGCGTCATTGGCAGAAAAACATTAACAGTTTTTTTCTGATTCCCCTGGCTCATGTAGGCTGTTCACCTCAGGTGTGCTCAGCAGGCAAGGCCTCAAAGCTGGAGGAAGGATACTACTGTAATCAGACCCAGGATATGTCCTTTGTGACCAGTCAGCATTTCTGTTGGTTCCAATGGCCATAGACTTCACTGCTTGCCAATATTTGCTGCCACTGAGGCAAGGCTGGTCCTCCAGGAAACAGCAGCTAGTGTACAACAAGGGCACTTTTCTGGTGGGTGCTGTTTGGTAGCCTTGACAGAGGATATTCCCATGTGAAATACACTTACCTGTCACCAATATACCGGTGGGCAAAAAGTTCACTTACAGTTGTGAGTACACTAAACAGAACTTACTCTTTAAAAAATATTTTTAAAATGCTTTTATTGATTTTTTAAATTTTTTATTTTCAGAGAGAGGGTAGGGAAAGGGAGACGGATGCATTGTTCTCTTGAATCCTCCCTGCCCCCTCCCAGGCCTGGAGAGGGGCCTGTACCCTGACCTGGAATGGAACCAGTGACCATTTAGTGAAGGTGACAGTCCCAATCAGCCGAGCCATCCCTGCCAGGGAAGAGTATGTTATTCTATTATAATTTATTAATTAGTACATTTCCCCCATACCAACAAACATACACCTACTTTTGGTACACCCTGTGTTTACCTCTTACCCTTTTAGAATCTGTTTCCCCAGTCTTCAATGCAGTCATTAATTTTCCTTCCTTTACAATATATTAGTTTATGTTTCTCATAATTTTATAGCCACTACTAGAGACCCAGTGCACGGAATTCATGCACAGGTATGGTCCCTAGGCCTGCCGCCGGCTCTGCCCCCTGCCGCCACATACCTGCTGTTCCCTGTTAGCCATCTGGTGACTGGTGCCTGACAGCTGGGGGAAGGAACAAAGAGGTGGGCTGTTCCCGCCCATTCGCCGGCCCCACGCCCACCACTGGTGGCCATCAGGCAGTTGGAGCCTGCCAGCTAGAGAAGGGGACCAAGAGGTGGTGAGTGTGCTTCATAGTGAGTGGTCCAGTGGTCATTTTGCCATTAGCGTCAATTTGCATATTACTCTTACATTATATAGGATAGAGGCCTGCCCTGGAGGGGGGTGGGAGTACGGGGACAAAGGACCGTGGGCGGTTTGAGGGACACCCTCCCCCCTAGCGTTGTCAGGAAGATATCCAGTCTTTCCAGTCTAATTAGCATATTACCCTTTTATTAGTATAGATGAAGTGTGTCCTCTAAGAAATAATGGTTTTCTTCATGCTATACAGTTATTTTGAGATTCAACACATGCTCATGTAAATAGCTAATTTTAAAAATATATATATTTTATTGATTTTTATTTTTAAAGAGAAAAAGGGAGAGAGGGGGATAGAGTTAGAAACATCAATGAGAGAGAAACATCGATCAGCTGCCTACTGCACACCCCCTCCTGGGGATGTGCCCGCAACCAAGGCACGTGCCCTTGACGAGAATCGAACCTGGGACCTTTCAGTCCACAGGCGAACACTCTATCCACTGAGCCAAACCGGTTTCGGCAATAGCTAATTTTTTTTATCAGTGAGTAGTAGTGTGTTCTCTAGATAATGACTTTACCTATTGCTCTGTGTGTGTTTTTGGTTATCTTCAGGTTTGGTGTATCATAAATCTGTGAATATTTGTGTTCAGTTTTCTCTCTACATACATGTTTTACTTATCAAACTGTTGTTAGGTAGCTGCATGTTTTATACTTTTTTAAAAAATATATTTTATTGATTTTTTACAGAGAGGAAGGGAGAGGGATAGAAAGTCAGAAACAGCAATAAGAGAGAGACATCGATCAGCCGCCTCTTGCACGCCCCCTACTGGAGTTGTGCCCACAAGCAAGGTACATGCCCCCAACTGGAATCGAACCTGGGACCTTTCAGTTGGCAGGCCGAAGCTCTATCCACTGAGTCAAACCGGTCTCGGCTGCATGTTTTACACTTTAAGATATGTGGAGAGGAGAGAATCCAAGATGGCGGCATAGGTAAACACCTACACTGCTGCCTCGCACAACAACTTTAAAATTACAACTAAAAGACAGAACGGACATCATCCAGAACCACAGGAAAGCTGGCTGAGTGGAAATTCTACAACTAGAAGGAAAGAGAGGGACTCACAGAAACCCAGAGGAGCTGCAAAAAAGCTGAGGTACGGAGACGCGTGCACGCTGAGAGAGCGGGCGCCAGAGGACCTGGCTGGCTTTCTCTGGCGGGAGGGAAACGGAGACTCTCAACGGCATTGAACCCCTTATCTTACGACACTAAACCCCAGATCCAGCCGAAACTCATACGGGGGAGTTTGGATTGTAAAAAGGGAGAGGTGCACGGAAATTTAGGGGAGTCGCAGAAGATCAGGTCCGGTCTCGCACGCGCATGGTGCTGCACGGAGGTCAGATTGCTGATTGTGCCACTGGCTTTTGCGAGTGGGCGGGAGACAGACCCTCCTAACTGTGCCACTTCTGACTCCACGGAGCCCCTGTTTCGGGCGAAACCCTGGGGACCTAGACTCGTGTGGTCCTGGCGCGCAGGAGAGATGGAAAGGCAGCGGTTAGAGGCACTGCGGGTGCGCGTGCGCACAGGGACCGCTCCAGCCATTACCCAGTCACGTGAGACTCGGGGGCCGTGGAGGGCGGGGCCGACTGGAAGGCAAGGCGGTCCCTTAAGCCCTGAGACTCCACCCCTCCCAACCTCAACAGAGGCTTCTGCGGCTTTGCGTCTGCTATCATAGGGCTGATTCCAACACAGAAGTTTAGCCGGCATGGTGAGGATGCCGAGACAGGGGAAGGGATCACAAACAAAAGAAATGGAGGGAAAAAAAAGACTGGATATAGAGTTCAAAACCACGCTTATGGGGTTTTTCAAGAATATGCTAGAAAAGATGGATTAATTTAGCAAGACCCAAGAGGAGATGAAAAAGGACATACTAGAGATGCAGGGGAGCCAACTAGGGATGGAAAAGGTCCAACTGGAGATGATAGAGGACCAAATAGAAATTAGACATACACTGACTGAAATAAGGAATATTGTACAGAGTCCTGGCAGCGGACTGGAGAAAGGAAAGAATGAAGTAAAAAATTTGAAATATAAAGAGGCAGACAACATTTGACTGGAAAGGCAAGAAGAGAGGAGAATCCAAAGGTGTGAAGATAATGTAAGGAGCCTCAGGGACGGTTTCGAGCGTGCCAACATCAGAATTGCGGGGGTGCCAGAAGAAGAGAGAGAGCAAGATACTGAAAACCTATTTAAAGAAATAATGACTGAGGGGGACCGGGATCCGGGGAAGGAGCCGCCCGCGTCCCCGGCCCGGAGGCGGGCTCGCCGGCGAGGTCGAGGCCCCGGAGCCTGGGGGGACGTGCCCCGCAGCACAGGGCGCCGGGCTGGGCTCCGCAATGGGGAAACGCAGGCATGGAACGCGGACTAACGGAGCTACGCTCGGCGCCCCGCCGTCCTCCTCCCAGTGCTGGACTGAGTCCCCGCTGCTGGCGACGCCCACGGGAGAGAGGGATGGGGCTGGGGCGCTGGGGCCAGGCTGCAGGCGCTGAGACCCTCGCGCTGAGGCTGAGGCTGGGGCCCTCGCGCTGGGGTTGGGGCTGAGGCCCTCGCGCTGAGGCTGAGGCTGAGACCCTCATGCTGAGGCTGGGGCTGAGGCTGGGACCCTCGCGCTCAGGCTGGAGCTGAGGCCCTCGCGCTGAGGCTGAGGCTGGGGCCCTCGCACTGGGGTTGGGGCTGAGATCCTCGTGCTGAGGCTGAGGCCCTCGTGCTGAGGCTGAGGCCCTCGTGCTGAGGCTGAGGCCCTCGTGCTGAGGCTGAGGCTGGGGCTGGGACCCTCGTGCTGGGGCTGGGGCTGGGACCCTCATGCTCGGGCTGGGGCTGGGACCCTCGTGCTGGGACTGAGGCTGAGACCCTTGCGCTGAGGCTGAGATCCTCGTGCTGAGGCTGAGGCCCTCGTGCTGAGGCCGAGGCCCTCGGGCTGAGGCTGGCGCTGAGGCTGAGGCCCTCGTGCTGAGGCTGAGGCCCTCGTGCTGAGGCTGAGGCTGAGGCTGAGACCTTCACGTTGGGGCTGAGGCTGAGACCTTCACGTTGGGGCTGAGGCTGAGACC
>JAAGEH010000269.1:942071-982920 GCA_011751065.1 Lasiurus cinereus | reverse complement strand
AGGCGCTGAGACCCTCGTGCTGAGGCTGAGGCTGAGGCGCTGAGACCCTCGTGCTGAGGCTGAGGCGCTGAGACCCTCGTGCTGAGGCTGGGGCTGAGGCTGGGACCCTCGTGCTGAGGCTGGGGCTGAGGCTGGGACCCTCGTGCTGAGGCTGAGGCGCTGAGACCCTTGTGCTGAGGCTGGGGCTGAGGCTGAGACCCTCGTGCTGAGGCTGAGGCGGAGACCCTCGTGCTGAGGCTGAGGTGCCGAGACCCTCGTGCTGAGGCCGCAGGCGCCGAGACCCTGGTGCTGAGGCTGAGGTGCTGAGACCCTCGCGCTGAGGCTGAGGCTAAGCGGTGCGTCCTCGGCTCTCGAGCCGCCAGGGCACCTGCCCTCAGGGCTTCCGGTGCGGCTCGGGCCAGGCCGGATCTGCAGGAGCGAGCGCCAGTGCTGGTTCCCTTAACCCCTGCGACCCCGCGGCCCCCCCCCCCCCCCACGTGTGTGTGCTGCTGCTGTGGCAGCAGGAGGAGGTGTTCTCAGTGGGTAGACCGTCGGCCGGCGGACTGATGAGTCACTCACGGCGGAGCCCGCGGAGGACTTGCTGCTCCAGACCCACCCGTGACTGATGATTCTCAGGGGGAAAGGGGTGTGGGGTATACAGGGAGAGACTGGACAAAAATCATACACCTATGGATGAGGTCAACGGGAGGGAGGGAAGGGTGGGAGCTGGGTGGAGGGATGCTATGGAGGGGAAAAAAGAAAAACAAATGTAATAATCTGAATAATAAAGATTTAATTAAAAAAAAAAGATATGTGGAAATGTGACCCAAAATGGTCATTGTTTTTGCCTTCCAACAAACCCACAATATTTTTAAAAATCCAGTTGTTCTGCAACCCTGCCAGCACATGCAATTGTTCATCTTTTTTTTTTTTTTAAATAAATCTTTATTTTTCAGATTATTACAATTGTTCCTCTTCCCCTTCTACCCCCCCATAGCTGCCTTCCGCAGCTCTGGTGAGTCTCAGTGTGTTTTTCTCTTTTCTTCTAGTTGTAGAATTTCTGCTTTACCTCCCTTCCGGTGGTTCTGGACGATTTCCGTTTTGTCTTTTACTTGTAGTTTTGAAATTGTTGTGTGAGGCAGCAGTTTAGGTGTTCACCTATGCCATCATCTTGGTTTCTCCAATTATTCATCTTTATAATGAGTACCTTGAAAATGAGTATAGTGTTAACTTGCTTTCGTTTTAATTCTATTTACCTAAGAATTTTTGAAGGAGAACAGTTTTTCATACATCTGTTTACACTGCCTTTATCTCCTTTGTTAAAATGTCAGGCAGCCGAGACCGGTTTGGGTCAGTGGATAGAGCATCGGCTTGCGGACTGAAAGGTCCCAGGTTTGATTCTAGTTGGGGGCATGTACCTTGCTTGCGGGCACATCTCCACTGTGGGACGTGCAGGAGGCGGCTGATCGATGTCTCTCTCCCATCGATGTTTCTGACTTTCTATCTCTCTCCCTTTCTCTCTGTAAAAAAATCAATAAAATATATTTTAAAAAAATGTCAATCAGCTCAGAGTCTTTTGCCAGTTTAAATTCAGTCTTTTAAACTGAATTTATTATTTTATCGAGTTAGAGGACAGTGCAGAATTAAGATATAAGTTTGAATTTCACTTATTCCTCAGTGACTCCATGATTCTTTGCCATATGGACTGATAATTTTGAATATTGGAAGGGACATTGTTCTTCTCAATTTTCACCCCCTGTTCAATTTAAGTCAACTTTTATCCGAGACTTAAACATCTAATCTTGAATTGTTCTATTCTTCACACTTTTTTTTTAAGTCTAAGTATTCAGTAATACATTTTGGGAAGTCTATTAAATGTAATACTATTTAATATCCCGGTATACACATGCTCATCAGGAGGTACAGACTGCCAAAATGATGGTAGTGAACATGGACATGCTAAGACTTCTCAGTAGTGCACCATTTCCAACATACAGATAATTTCCAACAGACTGATACAGTAGCAACAAATTTGCTCCAGAACATTTTTTAAATTTATTTTTATTGATTTCGGAGAGGAAGGAAGAGGGAGAGAGAGATAGAAACATCAATGATGAGAGAGAGTCATTGATTGGCTGCCTCCTGCAGGACCCCCACTGGGGATTGAGCCTACAACCCTAGGCATGTTCCCTTGACCAGAATCGAACCCGGAACCCTTCAGTCCACAGGCTGATGCTCTGTCCTCTGAGCCGAACCAGATAGGACACTCAAAAACATTCTTAAAACAGTAAAATAATGGGAATTGGTAAGTTTTAAACTTTTTTTAAAGTTTAAGTATAATTTAATTTAAAAATATATATATTTTATTGATTTTTTTACAGAGAGGAAGGGAGAGGGATAGAGAGCTAGAAACATTGATGAGAGGGAAACATCGATCAGCTGCCTCCTGAACACCTCTTACTGGGGATGTGCCCACAACCAAGGTACATGCCCTTGACCGGAATGGAACCTGGGACCCTTCAGTCTTCAGGCCGATGCTCTATCCCCTAAGCCAAACCGGTTTTGGCCAGAGCATCTCCTTAATAACACAAGGTTGCAGGTTCAATCCCTGGTCAGGGAACATACAAGAGTGAAGCAAATAATACGTAAAAATATTGGAGCAACAAATTGATGTATCTCTTCACCTTCCCCATTTTTTTCTCTCTCTACAGTCAATATATTTGTTTTATTCACCCACTCAGTCCACTCACATGTATACACCAGCGCCTCCTAGCAGCCAGGGTTCTCATTTGGCAGAGCAGGAGGTGATGGAGGGAACAGGAGGGGAGGTGCTGGTGCTGTCAGTAAGGAGAGGGAGGAACCTGGCTACACTGCACAGTCACCCGCAGGGGAGGATGGCCTCTGTGCTCTCTGAGACCAAAATGGGCTCCCTGAGGAAACGCCCCAGGCCTGGATGTGCTTCTTGTGGTCTCCGCACCTGCCAGCCGGGGGGTGGAGCCTGGGCCCTTGCACCTTCAGGGGGTGGAGGGTCTCAGGGTCCTCTCACGGGTCAGAGCTGGGAGCAGCGGTGGCAGCTGGGCAAGGGGTGTGGGCAGGAAAACTCAGGGCCGTTCCCACGGGGAGTTGGTGCTGGGCCATGTGAGTGGCTCTGAGGCCCTCTCTGTCCCAGTCCAGGCTGTGGCTGCTCTCTCCCTTGGGGCCATGGTCAGTGGGACATGGAGCAAACATTGGTATGAGTTCTGGATAGGTCATGCCTTGGGAGTCCGCATGCGCTCCAAGGAAACTAGTGACCCAGGCAGAGCCAACCTAGTCCACCGTAATGTGGTGCTCCAGCCATGACCTGCTCCTGGGGGAGAGGAGCCCTCTCTGCGGGATCTCTTCTTGAGTGCTGAACCACGTGGTCCTGTGGGGAACGGCAAGTCTGGTGAAGTTTAGCGGCTCAAGACTTGCCTGTGGGTATTTATCAGTGTGGGGAGGGAAAATGGCCCTGACCATTCCATATGGGTAAGCATCCCCCCTGGTCTTGGCCAGTGTTGCTCAGTGGTAAGCTTCGCCCCACTCACCTGAAGGGTGGTGACTTAGATTCCAGATCGAGGACATGTACCTGGGTTGCAAGTTCAGTTCCTGGCACCCACCAACTCCTGTGGGAGAGGCAGCTAGTCAATCTGTCTCTCACATCCATGTTCCTCCCGCCCTTCTCTTCTCTCCTCCCTCCCTCCTTCTCCCCCACCCCCCCACTCTCTCTCTCATTTCTCCACCCCCTTACAGTCTCTCCAAAAATCCTAGGGAATATCCTTGGGCAAGGAACAGCAGCAACCAGAACCATCCACCCCTGCTGTGCCAAGATGGGCCCTGTGCAGCCCACCCTCCTCATACTTCCCTGCCTTTGCGTGGGATGCTCCCGCTGCAGCAGAGGACACTGTCTTTCCCAGGAGCTGACAGATGGGAGCTTGAGGCAAGGCCCTGTGTCTGCCTGAGGGGAGCTGGCTAGGGCACTCTGTCTCCATCCAGAGGTCTCTTCAGCCTGCTCCTCCCATTGCCGGGCTGAGCCCCTTCTGCCCCTGCTCTTCAAACCTAGCTTATCCCCATGGGGGACCATTCCAGGGATGGATGAAGTGAAGGAAATAGTTCATAGAACCCCAGTTTGAGTGAAGGTGGGGAACTGGGGAGGACTCTGGATCTCTGGAAAGGAATGAGAGGATGGGTGGGTGCCTTATGGAGGAGAGCTGAGGGGAAAGAATCCTAGGCCCCTAAGTCTCTCTCAGGCATGAGGTACTGGGGAGGCTGGGCAGTCCTGTGGGACCCCTGGCCCCTGGAGAGCAGGTCCCTCCCCTGCCCGTGGGAAAGTGAGGCTGACACTGAATAGAGGAAGGTGCCTGGGCTGCTCAGAGCATCACTCCCGGGGCCCTGGGCTCTGGTCCTCACTGGGCTCACACGGAGAGGCTGTGGGTTTAATTACTGGTGAGGACACAGCCTGGTTTCCCGGCTGAGTGCCCAGCCGCGGGTGGGTGGGTGGGAGGCAGCCGATCAGAGTTTTACTCTCTCCCTCCCATTTCCTCTCTCTCAAAGTCACGTTAAAGAAGTTTGGAATTGTAGGTTGCAGGAATATATATAGCTCAGAAGGGACAGTTACTGCTGGGGTCCCCATTTGTGGGGAGTTGGGGGTCACAACACAGCGTAGGGACAGAGGTGGTCATGTAGAGTGTTGGGGAGATAATGGTTTCCCAATGGCTAAGGCCTTTATTTTTTATTTTACTTTATTTTTTTAAATATATTTTATTGATTTTTTACAGAGAGGAAGGAAGAAGGAAAGGGATAAAGAGTTAGAAACACTGATGAGAGAGAAACATTGATCAGCTGCCTCTTGCAGACCCCTACTGGGAATGTGCCCACAACCAAGGTACATGCCCTTAACTGGAATCGAACCTGGGATCTTTCAGTCCACAGGCTAACGCTCTATCCTCTGAGCCAAACCGGTTTCAGCAGGGCCATGACCATTAAAAGATGAGTGGATTTGAGATGAATTGGAGGCTGAAGAGTAAATCAAACAAGAGGAGATTAGGGCTGGTACATAGTTACTTCTCTAAACACTCACTAGGATTTGGTGTGAGCAGCCTTGGTGTGGCCAGGGGTGTTGTCAGCCTGGTGGACTTGCTTATGGGCATGAGTGGCCATTGGAGAGGCTCACTGAGCATGTGGCAGAGGGCCGTAGGCGATGGGACTTGAGTGAGGAAGGCTGTGACTGGTGAATGCAGCTCCTGTAGAGGTGGGCTCTGGGTATCAGAGACCTGGTGTGGTTCTCAATAGGTGAAGTTGGAGGCAAAACTTTCAGGGAAGGAGGCCTTCAGGCTGCCTCTCTGAGTGTGGATAAGAGTGGGGGTAGCACTTCATCCATCTTGAGTTGGCCAGGCATTTCGTGGACCACACATGCTGAGTAATAAGTAACAGGCCAGGGAGATGGCTGTGGGGGCTGTAGCGGAGGGAGTGCAGGTGAGAGAGGTGTGGGAGAAAGAGTGATATGCCTTTTGAGAGGGTGTGTGCATTCATGGCTGCAGGGCCCTGACAGTGACATAAGAGGGAAGGGAGATTGAGTCCATTTCCGGTGGAGTCTGGATCATACGGTGATTTTAGGCTAATTCCAGAAAAGAGGGTGTGTTGTGATACTACATTCCTGGTGCAGAGCTCTGGTGTCATATATGTGCCCACCTGCCTGCTACTGTTGAGGGCTGTTACAGTGATCAGGAGGAATGAGTTGGCATACATCAGGCACTCGGGGTTCAAAGTCTCCACTAGAGGGACATGATAGAGGGTAAGAGAGAGAAATAGATTACAGAGGAGGTGAACTATAATTTTGAAAAAGAAGGTTGTTAGGAAACCACCATCCTGGTGATGGCATATTTGTGTTATGTGTGACGTTGTGCCTCTGAGAAGAAGTTGTATGAGAGGAGTGTGGCTCAAGAATTATGTGCAGCCGAGACTGGTTTGGCTCAGTGGATAGAGCATCAGCCTGCAGAGTGAAGGTTTGATTCCAGTCAAGGGCATGTGCCTTGGTTGAGGGCACATCCCCGGTGTGCGGGGGGGAGGGGGGGTGTTTCCGGGAGGCAGCTGATTGATGTTTCTCTCTCATCAATGTTTCTAACTCTCTATCTCTCTCCCTTCCTCTTTGTAAAAAATCAATAAAAAGTTTTTAAAAAATTAAAAAGAATTACGTGCAGCAGATAGTGCAAAGTGATGGCCTCAGCACCTTGGTTTGGGGTGGAAAAGTTGAATGAAGTGTGAATCCATGGATTTTGGTGTCTTGCAGGGACAATCTGGGGACTATAAGGGTATTTATTGCCTAACAAGACCAGTGTCTTATCACTCTCTTTATGGCCAACACTTGTTCCTACCTTTAATGGTGACGCCCACTGTTATTGACAAGAGGCATTGTGGCCTCTGGTCCAATGTGAGGTCCAGTTTCAGGTATAATCTCCCTGGATATGGGTCTTTATTGTTGGGGGAAAACACATCATCAGTTGGAACTATAAGCAGAGGGTTTCCTTGCTGGGACCAAGTCTTGATATTTACTCTGATGTAGGTAGTAGAGGCAGAGGATGGATGTGGATGAGGGGTGAGTATGATGAATGTAAAATCCTAGGAGAGAAGCTGACCATGGACTGAGTTTTCCCCTTCATGACAGGATATGGACTTTGAGGACGTGGCCATTGCCTTATCTGAGGAGGAGTGGGGGCTCCTTGATGAGGCTCAGAGACTTCTGTACTGCGATGTGATGCTGGAAGTGTTTGCACTTGTCTCATCTGTAGGTAAGAGCTTCTCACATGTTCTAGTGTCCTGAGATGATGTCTTCTTCCTTTGTTCTCCCAATGTACTGTGTTTTACAGCATATAAGATGACCGGGCGTATAAGACGACCCCCAACTTTTCCAGTTAAAATGTAGAGTTTGGAATATACTCGCCCTATAAGACAGCCCCCGAATTTTGAGAAGATTTTCCTGGGTTAAAAAGTCATCTTATATGCTGGAAAATACGGTAGCTTTCTCTCTCTCAAAGCTAGACCATGGGCTCTGCTAATGCCCCACATTCTTGTCCAATGCGCTGTGGCTGCCAGTTGCAACTTGTGTAGAGAGCCCTGAGCAATGGACTCAGCAAACATCCCCAAGACGGGTTGCCTCAAAAAGTGCAGTTAACGTCTGAGCATCAGGAAACCTCAGACAGCTTCATGGATCCCATGTTGCTGTTCAGTTCTGTGGGAGGGTGATTGTCCGCCTCCATGGCTTCTGCTTCTACCCCCTTCTCTAGCTGAATGTTCTTTATGACCGCTTGTGCCAGGTTATGATCAGATCACGAACCAGGGGCTGTTCTTGTAAGACCCTACCTCAGTTGTTGATTGAAATATGTCCTTCCTAAATACTGTTGCACGCTGAATTGCTCTGGGCTCGTGCTGGCTGCTCACCTTCATTGTCATCAGTACTTGGAATATTTAGGTTGTATGTGTTTGTACAGGAGAAGGGTCACGGAGAACCCGGTTTCTTCGCAGGGTGAATAGGCAAGATGGTCTCGGGGGAAGTCTAGCCCTGCTAAGTGGCAGGTAGGAGCGAGGTATGACATAGGGGTATTTTTCAGGTCACAACAGGAACCTGCTCTTGTCCGATTGTTTAGGTGCAGGTGCCACTGGCCACATCTCATTTCTACCTTTGCTTTCCCACATTTGACACTTGGCTGACTTGTCATTTCATCTGTGACTTCCTACCCTCTGGCTTCTATCACTGTTGTGGCATTTTTATGTCACTTGTTCCGCTGAGATGCTTCCTCTGCAGTATTCTTCAACATGTGCCTCCACGTATGTTATGAGGTGTGCACACGTGCTCAAGTAGTCGTCCAACACCATCTACTCATGTATTGAATTTTACTTGGAAAAGATGTAACCATTCTACTGCACAGCTTGCCTGTGTCACCAGCAAACAAGCCCGGCTGAGGCTGTTCGCAGAAGAATGTGCTGGAGATCCTGCTTCTCTTCCCTGTGGTACTTGTCATAGTTGAGTCATATTTCTGATCAGGGCCTCCCTGTTTTGTGATCTTCAGTGGCCTAGAACTTCTCTGCAGCCTCTTATTTTTTTATTTTTTTAATATATTTTATTGATTTTTCACAGAGAGGAAAGGAGAGGGATAGAAAGTCAGAAACATCGATGAGAGAGAGACATCGATCAGCCGCCTCCTGCACACCCCACACTGGAGATGTGCCCGCAAGCAAGGTACATGCCCCTGACCGGAATCGAACCCGGGACCTTTCAGTCCGCAGGCCAACGCTCTATCCACTGAGCCAAACCAGTCTCGGCTGCAGCCTCTTATTAATCCTTGTTGCAGAGCTTTTATTTTCAAGCAATTGCATAGAACCCATGTGTTATGTGTAGCACACTTTTGTAATGAGACTTCTCCCTATCACCACAGTCGACATTTATTTCGGCACCATTTCTCTCTTTTCAGGTTGTTGGCATAACATGCATGATGTGGAGACCTGTTCTGAGCAGAGTGTATCTGTACAAGGGGAGTCACAGGTTAGTGCTTCTAAGACAGCTCCAGCAAACCAGAGGACCCATCTGTGTAAGCAGTGTGTTTCAGTATTAAAAGATGTTCTGCACCTGACTGAGTCACAGGCAGCGGACCTTGAGGAGAAAGTTTTTTTCAGTGATGCATGTGTGAGAGACTTCTTTTTCGGGGCAAACCCTCACCAGCCACAGAGCGAAGCCAGTGGAGAGAAGCTCTGGAAAGAAGCTATGGACAGGGCCTCGTTTGTAACCAGGTGCAGCTTCTATTTATCTTGTGTGCTTTCAATCAGAAGGGAGGTTGGGGAAGACTTCCCAGCCATCTCAGAGCTTCTCCAGCACCAGGCCCCTCTTACCACTGAGGAGCCACACAGTGGCAGTGAGATTTCACTGGAATTGCTCAGTGGAAATAGTCATTATGATTGGGATGAAGGTGAAAAAGCTGCCAGCCACAACCAGAAAGTTGTTCAGCATCAGGATATCTGCTCTGAAGAAGTGAATTATGTGTGTAGCAAATGTGGGAATGTTTTTCGAGGAATTTTTAACCTTATACAGCATAAGAAAGTTCACATTGGAGAACAGCCCTATGAGTATAGTGATTGTGAGAAGTCCTTCAGTCAGAGATCTGACCTCACCATCCATGACAGAGTTCTCACTGGAGAAAAGTCTTACGAGTGTAGTGATCATGAGAAGTCATTCCGGCAAACCTCTGCTGTCATTGAACATCAGAGAGTTCATGCTGGAGAAAAAACCTACGAGTGCACTGTTTGTGGGAAGGCCTTCGGAAAAAGATCTCACCTCATTAAACACCTCAGAATTCACACTGGAGAGAAGCCCTATGAGTGTACCGACTGTGGGAAATTCTTTAGGGAAAGCAGTACTCTCATTCAACACCAGAGAGTTCACACTGGAGAAAAGCCGTATGAATGTACTCTTTGTGGAAAGGCCTTCATACAAAGGTCTATCCTCACTAAACACTACCGAGTTCACACCGGAGAAAAGCCATATGTGTGCACTGATTGTGGGAAGGCCTTCAAGCAAATCTCGGCCCTCAGTGTGCACCAGAGAGTTCACACTGGAGAAAAGCCTTATGAGTGTAGTGATTGTGGAAAGTTCTTCAATGTGAGCTCTGCTCTCAATACACACCACAGAGTTCACACCGGAGAAAAGCCATATGAGTGTCGTGATTGTGGCAAGTCGTTCAGGCAAATCTCCCACCTCCGAGAGCACCAGAGAGTTCACACTGGAGAGAAGCCTTATGAGTGTAGTGATTGTGGAAAGTTCTTCACTGAAAGCACTGCTCTCAATAAACACTACAGAGTTCACACTGGAGAGAAACCACATGAGTGTCGTGATTGTGGGAAGTCATTCAGGCGAATCTCGATTCTCACAGAGCACCAGAGAGTTCACACGGGAGAAAAGCCATATGCGTGTAGTGATTGTGGGAAGTCCTTCAGACAAAGTTCTACCTTGACACGGCACCGGAGAGTTCATACTGGAGAAAAACCTTATTTGTGTAGCGCATGCGGGAAGTCTTTTAGGTATAGTAGTCACCTCCTTTACCACAAGAGAGTTCACACTCTATAAAAGCCATGTGAGTGTCAGGATTGTGAGAATCCTGCACCCATAGGACACCACAGAGGTTATACTGGAGAAATGCCACATCAGTGTATCTTCTTTTATACTAGATTAGGTCATATTTTTCACAATTTTATAAGAAGTATACGGTTTATACATTTTAAACACTGGTTTTCTTCATGCTACATAGGGAATTTGAGATTCAACACTAACGTTTATGTGATCATGTAATCTTATTGCTGATTAGTGTTGTGTTCTATGGATAACCACTTTGTCTATTGATCTGTCTGTGGCTTTGGTTATTTTGACATTGGAGGTTTTATAAATAAATCTGCTGGGAATATCAGTCCTTTCTACAGGTACTGTTTCACTTATCAAACTATTGCAGTGTCGGCGAATGTTTTACATTGTAAGATATGCAGAACTGTGACCAGAAATAGTCATTCTCTTTGCCTCACGCCCACCCACAGTGATGAAAATTCCAGTTTTTCCCTGAACCTGGCAGCACATCTGATGGTTAATTTTTTTCAACTAGTAGGCCTGCAGTGTGTATACTATGAACTCATTTTCGTTTCAATAATGTTTCCCTAAGAATTTTTGATGGTGAGTACTTCATGCATTTACTTACACTGTCTTAATCTCCTTTGTTATAGTGACTGCTCAGGGTGTTTACCTACGTTTACAGTGAGTTTATTATTCTAACCAATAGAAGGACAGTGGAGCAGCTAAGACCTGTGTTTGAAATTCACTCATTTCTCAATAACTCGAGTAACTTCTTTGCTGTATGGAGCTATTGATTTTAAATTATAGAAAGACAATTTTCTCTCTCAATTTTTAGTCTATTTACAATTTATGGCCCATTTGTACTATCCTCTTACATTTAATGCGCATTGTTAACATTCTCCAGCATTCATTTTTAAGTATAAGCATTCCATAGTACCGTGTTTTCCAGCATATAACACGACTGGGCATATAAGACAACCCCCAACTTTTCAAGTTAAAATGAAGAGTTTGAGATATACTCACCCTATAAGACAACACCTGGCGTATAAGACGATCCCCGGCTTTTGAGAAGATTTTCCTGAGTTAAAAAGTCATCTTATACACCGGAAAATACTGTACATTAAGTGAAGTATAGGTTTGTCATATTGGTCAATTACCCTGGTGTAGATACTCTCATTGCCACCATGTTCAAACTGCCAAAATGATGTCCTTGAACATGGACATGGGAAGATAGTTCAGTAGCATATCATTGTAGTTTATTTCCAAAATGCTGATCACAATAGCAGTGAATGTGCTCAAGAACATTCCTAATAAAATGGTACAATTAGCTTTGTGCAGTGCCAGTATCATACCCAATGAGGTTTATCCGAGGTGCGATTATTGCCAGTTGTAAAAAAAAGTAAAGTGGCAAGTTTTTCATGTTTTTTATTTATTATTTATTTATTTTTTAGATATATTGTATTGATTTTTTACAGAGAGGAAGGGAGAGGGATAGAGAGTTAGAAACATCAATGGGAGAAAAATATCGATCAGCTGCCTCTTGCATACTTCTTACTGGGGATGTGCCCGCAACCAAGGTACATGCCCTTGACCAGAATTGAACCTGGGACCCTTCAGTCCGCAGGCCGATGCTCTATCCACTGAGCTAACCTGGGTAGGGCAAGTTTTTTAAAGTTTTATATAAGTGTAATTGATTTAAAACATACATTTTAACTAATATATTAAAAAAATATTTTTATTGATTTCAGAGAAGGGAGAGAAAATCATTGATCCGCTGCCTCTGGCACACTGCACACTGGGTTATCAAGCCAATAGCCCAGGAATGAGTCCCGACCAAGAATTGAACCGTAAGCTGCTGGTTTATAGGTTGACACTCAACCACTGAGCCAGGAGGCCAGGCCACAATATGTATTTTTATTGATGTCAAAGAGGAAGAAAGAGGGAAAAACATCAGTGATAGAAGAGTAAGTATTGTTAGGCTACCTCCTGCACACTTCTTGCTGGGATGGAGTCCAAAACCTGATTATGTTCCATGACCAGGAATTGAACTCTGACCTCTCGGTTCATAGGTTGATGCCCAACCACCGAGCAACACTGGCCAGGTTGAAGCACGTGTTTAAACTTACACTTTTGAAGTTTGCGTACATGTCTGCATCCCCGAAACCAAACTCCTCCCCCCTTTTGGGCGCTTTCTAATTGGCACGTGAAATTACCGATGCCAGGGCATAATGTACCTTTGTAATAGCTCACCTCATATTATTTCCACCTAAAGAAAACACTTAGGAACTCCCATGAATTCTAGCTTTCTATCACTGTCACCAGGGGTAGTTGATGTATACTCAGGTACATTAATGGTTATTTTACTCATAATCCACGACATATTTTGCCCTGGCCGGGTAGCTTAATTTGTGAAAGCATCTCAATTCCAAGGTTGTCAGTTCCATTCCTAGTCAGGGCCCATACAAGAATCCAACCAGGAATATATAAACTTAGTGAAACAACCAATGGGCGTTACCTTCTCTTCCCAGGGTCCTCTCTGTCTCCAATCAATACCTTCCTATTTTTCACCAAATCTGTCCCCACGTGACCACTTGCCCAGCTGGGGACCCCGTAGTGACCCAGCCAGCAGGGTTCTTACGTGGGCGGAGCACTCAGTGAGGGAGTGAACAGGTGGGAGGGGCCCCTCTGTCAGTGTGGAGAGTGGGGACGGGGCCTGAGCTGCACAGTCACCCTTGGGGTGGTGACATCTATGCCGCCTGAGATGAAAACCGAAGGGGTCGGGAGAGACTCTGGTTCTGGACATGGCCCTTATGGCCTCTGCACCTGCCAGCTGGGGGTTGAGACTGGGCTATTTTGGACTCGGGTGGTTGAGGAGCCCAGATTCCTCCCAGATGTTTGGGAGCAGCCCTTACTGCTTTGGTTCTCCAAATGTGTTCACCTTTGGGAACTGGCGGGCTGGCACAGCCATGGCATACTCAGTTCCAGGGCGCTTGATGTGCAGCGCCAGCTCAGCCAGGTCCAGTGACCTGAGGGGCAGCTGAAAGGCTTAGAAAAGACAGAGGAGAGAATAAAGCTGGGTCTCCATGGGACATTGCTCCCTCATGCAGACAGTGCCAGCACCCACAAGCCATGTCTTTGACAGAAGATGCCAGGAGGTAAAGGAAGGTTAGGTCAAGGTATTTACAGCATGCTCCTGGGTTTGGATCTACTCCATTACAGGCACCTGATCAAGCTTTGTTTACACGCAGCCTCTATCCCTCAGGCTCGTGGGACCCCGGTCCAGACCGTAGGGTCACGCTGACAACCACAGCTGTTGGCTATAGCGGTGCTGGGAGGCCTCTGCCCTCCATGTTGGGTCTTGCCCATGGCCACGAGAGCACTGTGCCCGCTCCCCAGGCTGTGCCCTCTTCAAGGCTTGAACCTGTCCAAACTCTGTAACCTCGCCCCACAGGGAAGTCCTACCTCCCACCAGCCACACCCACACCCCTGAGTCCCACAGGCTTTGTTTCAGTCTTTATCTTTGCACATCTGGGTAAGTTTCCACTTTGATTCCATTAAAAATTCCAACCCCAGCCAGTCCTGGAGGTCACATGGATTCACCAGGAAATGGTGCTGTGTGTTTTCAATGGGGAGAACCTTCTGCAATACAAGCGTGTCAAGGAGGCCATGCTACCACCTTGGGGATGACTTGCAGGGGCCTACCCCCTCAAGTTGGGCCTGTGCGGAGAAAAGCCTTGCTCCTCAAGTGAGGTGGTGGACCGCAGACTCTGGGACAACATACTATGGGATGTGACGTTGAGGGGTCAGAGAGGTTGGGACCTGGAACAGTATTGGTGGGAGGGTTTCCTGCAATGGGTGTGTGTGTGTGTGTGTGTGTGTGTGTGTGCGCGCGCGTGTGTCCCTCAGAGTGTTGTCCCTGTCTACAGTGTGACTCTAGACATAAGCCGGGCACCTGAGTGCCCCGTGGAGGCTGAGGGTGTCCTGTAGCTGTGTGTTTCTGTGCTTGTGTTATCTGTATGTTTCTGAGTCTGTGCACCCCGACAACAGGCAACTGCACAGGCCATCTCCAGAGAGGGGTGTAGAAGGCAATGTATGATAATCCCCCAGCCCCAGGTGAGCCTCCTCTTCTGCTGCTCTTCAAGCCTCTGGTTTCTTCCTGGAGGTCATCGCCGGCGCTGGGATTAGATTAAGAAAAGGGTCAGTTCACAGTATCCCAGACGGTGGGAAGGCGGGTGGGCAGTTGGGGGAGACTGATGGCAGACTGGAGTTCTAGAGTGAGTGTGGGGAATGTTTGTGAAGGACACTAGGCTTCGGGGAGGAGCTGGGGGATCCAGGTCCCTTGGGAAGGCATTAGTAGATGGGTGCATGTGGGGGAAGCTGAGGGGAAAGACTTCTAGACTCCTAACCCCCGCTAGTAATGAGGCATTGACATCTCTGGAGAGGGGTCCCTTGTCCAGGTGGAGGCTAGGCTGACCCCTAATGGAGGAAGGTGCTTGGGTCTACTCAGCGCATTACTTCTGGACTTCTGGATCCTGGTCAACTGGGAGTGCCTGGCCACCCGGGAAGCGGGCCAGGAGGGAGGATTAGGCCCAGTGGTCGCTGCACTGGTGGGTGAGGAGAATTCTCGAGGGACCCTAGAGCACAGGCTGCTCCCCAGAACAAATGGAAAGGACAGAGTCACCAGTGAAGTTTCTGGCAGCATTTCACCGTCAGCCACACCCGAGGGCACACGCACATGGGTCAGGCAAAACATCCAGAGACTTGGAAGCAGCGGAGTGACCGAGGTTACTGTGAAAGAGCACGGATGCCAGAAAGACGTGCAGCCCTGGAGCCTTCCCTATCTACTCTGGACATGTGGGTCTTCGCCAGGACCACAGTAGAGGAACTGAGGAGGCAAGGAAGTCACCCCGCGTCACGTTCCGAAGTGGCTCCAAAGTTTGCTTGTCAAAGACATCTGATCCAACCCCTCCTGGGCAGTTCACTCCTCTCACTCTTGCTGGTGACATTTTGGGGGGCAGCTCGGGGACAAAGTCCACCTGGATGAGGGGAAAGCCAACTATCCGGACAGACTACCACGGTCATTTCCTACCTATCCCCACTCCTCGTCTTGGCCCCTGCACAGCTCTCAAAGAGACTGCACCATGTATTGACCTAAATGGGGCCTGTCAAGAATGTCAGTTTTGCTAGGCCAGTGTGGCTCAATGGTTGAGCATCGACCTGTGAACCTGGAGGTCAAGATTCACTTCCTACTTATGGCTCTGTCGGGCCATACAAGAGGCAGCCAATCAGTGATGCACTCTCATCACTGAAGTTTATCTCCTCTCCCTCCCTCACTTCCTTCCTCCCTCCCTCTAAGAAATCAACAAAAATAAAGGAATGACCGAAACTGGTTTAGCTGGGTGGATAGAGCCTCGGCCTGGGGACTGAAAAGTCCCAGGATCGATTCCGGTCAAGGTCACGTATCTTGGTTGCGGGCACATCCTCAGTAGGGGGTGTGCAGGAGGGGCTTATCGATGTGTCTCTCTCATCGATGTTTCTGGCTCTCTATCCCTCTCCCTTCCTCTCTGTAAAAAAATCAATAAAATATATTTTAAAAAATAAAAGGAATGTCAGTTTCTCCTCTCGACCCCCTGAAATTTGCTGCAGCTCAGTGATGTGCTTTGACCAATGAAAGGAGGTGGGAGTGCAGCTTGTCACTCTTAACAGAAGAGTCTGGAAACACTAAAAGGGCCACCCTCTGTGATAACATCAAGTAGGTGCCTACATGGTGCTTCTCTCTATCCTGGTCCCAGGAGGACCAGCGTGTTCATGTGGCATGAACCAGAAGCACACCTGCTTTAGTGTAAGCCACCCAAGCTTTGAGGCGGAGTGCCTCGCACCATAACATCTAGCTGCAGTGGGTATGCATTAGCAATTCTGCTCTCTAGGAATCAGCAAAGTTAGAGACACCTGGGTTTGACTTTCAGCCCTGCCTTTATTAACTCTACAATCAGTCAATTTACGTTGAGTCTCTGAGCCTGGATTTCCTCCCCATTGAATAGATGGTTAAACCACCTCAGGTTGTGGAGAGGATTAAATGAAATAATAATGCAGGTAAAGCATTGAATCCAGGGCCTGGCACCTGTAGTAAACATTTGGTAACTATTAGCTCCTTAGCTTCACTATCTGTACTGACTACAGATATTCCAGACAATGTAGGAAGTATCAACATGTTGGCCTATCTAACCCTGCAAATACTGCTTTGAAACTAATAGGATGGGATTATGGATATTTCCTTATAGCTTTTCCTCTTAAAAATGATATTTTAATGTTAAATATAAAGAATCTGACAGTTGGAGTGGCATAGTTGGTTGAGCATCTTCCCATGCACAGAAAGGTTGCCCGTTCAATTCCATAAGCCACGTCTCCCAGTTGGATGGGTGGTGGGGCGGGTGGCGTGCAGGAGGCACCTGATCAGTGTTTCTCTCTCTCTATCTCAGTTCATTTCTCTCTCAAATTCAAATACAAAATCATAAAGAGGAACATTTTTGGAGTTTTGGCAGCGGCGGATATCTGAGATAACCTGGGAATCTCTTGGGTTGACAGTATATGGAACTCCATGTTGAACAGTGGAAGTGTCCTAGATTACCTTTCAGAAAGAAGGCATCCTTTTTATGACGGAACGTGTAATAATAAAGTGGCCCAAATGCAGAGACCAACATTAGAACACTTAGCCAAAACCAGTTTGGCTCAGTGGATAGAGTGTCGACCTGTGGACTGAAAGGTCCCAGGTTCGATATCGGTCAAGGGCATGGACGTTGGTGGCAGGCGTATCCGCAGTAGGGGGCATGCAGGAGGCGGCTGGTCGATGTCTCTTTCTCATTGATGTTTCTAACTATCCCTGTCCCTTCCTCTCTGTAAAAAAAACAATAAAATATATTAAAAAAAAACAAAACACTTAACTCAGATGGTGGGAGTGGAACACATCCTTCTACATGCTCCAGAGCCCATTCTTTTTATCACTCAGAAGCAACAGCGGCAGCCCCCTACCCAAGTGATCCCACTGGCTGATGACTATGTCATTGCTGGAGTGATCCACCAGGCACCAGATGTGGGATCAGTTACAGACTCCAGTGCTCACTGCAGTGCACGGCATTCAGTCAGCTTTTGATGAAGCTGTGTTCTACCATCGATACCATCCTTCCAAAGGGTGTTGGTGGCCCTTCAAAGATCATGAAGAGCAAGAAAAAGTTAAACCTAACACCAAAAGGAAAGAAGAACCAACCTCTCTTTTTCCAGAGGTAACGTGTAGATGCTTTACTCCTAGACCTCAGACAAAAATTTCCCCTCAAAGGCATGCAGGAGGCAGCTCATCGATGTTTCTAACTCTGTCCCTTTCTCTTCGTCTCTGTAAAAATATCAATAAAATATATTTTTAAAAATTTCTCTCCAAATGTGTGCAGCCAAAGTCTGGAGAAAAAGCCTGTCCCAGTGGATCAGACAAAGAGGCAGAACCTGCACCAGAAACTCTGAAGTCTGATGAGAAAGAAGACCAGAAGGAACATCCAACAGACGGGGAGCACCAAAGGTCCCCCTGAAAAACGAATGAGACTCCAGGGAGTATTGGACAAGAGAAGCTTGTAAGACTTCATGTCCGTTATTATACCTCATTACTGTGACAGGCTCTTGAACTTTAAAATTCTTTGTCACAACTCTCGTTTGTATAGAATGTGCTTGCTCTTTAAGAAAGGCTATAAGTCCAAAACTGGTTTGGCTCAGGATAGAGCGTCGGCCTGAGGGCTGAAGGGTCCCAGGTTTGATTCCAGTCAAGGGCATGGACCTTGATTTCAGGCACATCCCTAGTGTGGGGCGTGCAGGAGGCAGCTGATTGATGTCTCTCTCTAATCGATGTTTCTAGCTCTCTATCCCTCTCCCTTCCTCTCTGTAAAAAATCAATAAAATATATTTGAAAAAAAGAAAGGATATAAGGACCCTCCTGCTTTTGAGATGGATATTTGTACATATTCTTTGTAATCTTTCCCCTACAGGACTGTAGCAGCCTCCTTACTCACATGTGTACTGCTTATATATGTTTGAAACCAAATTAAAGTATTTGTCTAAATTTTAGAAAAGTAATATATAACTATGTATACACATTATATTTGTGGTTTCAGGAATGAATGAAAAAGCACTTTCCACCTCAGGGGGCCTTCTGGGTTTCACGGAATCTGCAACAATATCTCCAAACAAGAGATCAGTTGCAGACAACACACCACCAAAGCCTATAACAGCCACCAAAGCCTCAAGTGGTCATTTCCCAGCGCCACTCAGCGTCCCAAAACCAACACTGCCATGGCCAGTCAGTGACTGGGGGCCTAGAAAAGTATGTTACCCACTGAGCAATGGGCCCAGTGATGGTTGAGTTTAGCCAGTGAAGGCCCAGAAGAGGAGCATTACTCAGGTGCCTCTTGATTTGGGTGTGACGTCCAGCATCTTCCTCCTGTTCCAATTCATCAAACTGCAAACCTTTTGCTGTCCTCTGCTCTGGCTTATGATCTTTATGTAAAGGAGTTTTTTCTTTTGTACCTTTAATTGTGTTGGTTCCATTCTCTCCCTGGGATGATTGAAAGGAAAGTTGTGTTCTGTCAGCATGGACAGGTGAACAATATGGTGTGATCTCAAACTTTCTGTGCTTTGGAAGGCACAGCTTGCTAGCAGAAAGTCACTCTTTGTTCAATATTGGCTGATTTGGTATCGTCAACCAAGGCCTTGAGAGAGAATGCGCATGATTTTGTGGTTCTAATTTGCTGTCTGCAGCCTCTTATATTGTAGAGGTCAATGGTCTTCCTGAACAGACCTTACGTGGAACAATGTGCACCTGTCTCGTGTGCTTTTTGGTGAGCCCTGACCTGGAGATAAAGCTGTGAAACTGTCACATGTAAATAAACCACCTGTAACTCGTACACAGGTTGGGGCAATAACAGGCTCACACTTGTAAGTTCAGGAAACAGAGCTTATTCTTTTAAAAAATATATATTAGAATCTAATTTTATTATTACTTGGGGGAGAGAGATGAAGAGAGGCTAAGAGAGAGATAAACGTAGATCTTCTGCCTCCTGCCTGCCCACTATTAGGGTTCCTTTTGGGGATGTGCACTGACCTGAAATCAAACTAGAGACCTTTCAGTGAATGCTTTGACACTCAAGCAGCTGAGATCACTGGCCCGGGCAGCGTTTATTCCTGTTTTATTGTCATTAATTATTATATTGTTTTCCATATCAACAACTCTAAACCTATATTTTTTCAATTGTTGTTATTTTTTATCTTTTTTAATTTTAATCTTTATTGTTCAGATTATTACAATTGTTCCTCTTTCCCCCCCCATATTTCCCCTCCACCTGGTTCCCACCCCACCCTCTGCCCTTACCTCCCCCCCATTGTCCTCATCCATAGGTGTATGATTTTTGTCCAGTCTCTCCCTATACTCCCCCTCACCTTTCTCCCTGAGAATTGTCAGTCCACTCCCTTTCTTTGCCTCTAATTCTATTATATTCACCAGTTTATTCTGTTCATCAGATTTTCAATTCACTGTATTTTTAGATTCACTTGTTGATAGATATGAGTTTGTTGTTCATAATTTTTCCTTTACCGTTTTCTTCTTCCTCTTCTTAAAGAGTACCTTTCAGCATTTCATACAATACTGATTTGGTGTTGATGAACTCCTTTAGCTTTTTCTTATCTGTGAAGCTCTTTATCTGCCCTTCAATTCTGAATGACAGCTTTGCTGGGTAGAGTAATCTTGGCTGTAGATTCTTGCTATTCATCATGTTGAATATTTCTTGCCACTCCTGTCTGGCCTGCATAGTTTCTTTCTTTCTTTCTTTCTTTTTTTTTGGATAAACAAGTTTATTTGTAAATTTAATCAACATACATAATTGACCTAAAAACTTCAATAGAAGGATAAATTTTAAAAAACCACTTGGAAGACCAGCTCTATAAAGTGATTTTCCCAGGATATACCAGATGTAAGCTAACTGGCCGCCATCTTAACTGGCTGAGATTCAACAAGCTGGAGCTCAGCGCCCCTCCCCCCACAGCAAGCTTACGCTAAGGGTTATAATACAAACTCCACAAGGAAAAGAACTCGGGTCTCGTTTCCTCTGGGTCGAGGAAGAACTCAACCTGGTTATGAAACCAACCACAAAACAAAGGAAAGCTGCACTAACCATGACTAGTCAGAGTATTAGTAACAGGTGATGCTGGTGTGATAACTTGTATTCTAGAGCCCTTATAAATAAAATCCCCCCATAGTGTCTGCATTACCGGCTAGAGGGTTAGTTCACATGTGGTAGAATGAGGACTTATGCAAGGTGTCATTTGCAAAGTGTTTCACTACTATGAAAACAAGTGCAGTCTAGTTAGAACGCCAACTGGACCCTAAATTACACACACCTTAATGACAAGACTCCCCACATGGGAATGTAAAACATTTAATTTAAAAATGTTGACACTACAATATATAAAATAGCTATTATAAATGCACATAGTGTATTCTATAGCTGCCAGGTTTACTTTTTTTTTTCTTTTTTAGGAAACTAAGTTATTACACTGTGGTTAAGACTTGTATCTTCACCCTTGAAAAAGCCCACATTCTATCACAGTGATGCATGGTCAGACTTAACAGCCCCAATTGTTTAACACTTGGATCAAGTCATAACCAGTTTTATTGCAGAAGGACCCTGTACACATTTATCAATTCTAATACCTTAATAACTACCCAACAGGTCATTAACATACAGAAACATGCATCATGAGAAGCAAGAAGTATCACCCATCCCTTCTGCATATTAGCAACTTGTCACTCCTGAGCAACAGTGCTCACATCACTGAGGTCCGTGAACAGTCACTTTTCGCATTCATCCTGAGTGAAAGATGGAATGACTTAAGTACAAATGCAACATACTATAAACAATTTCTTACAAAAAAAAAGCCACAAATTAAACCAAAGTATTTTACAGAATTTACTACAAAACACCGTAAAAACTGCCTTCCCTTAAGCTCTTGGTGCGCCCCACCCCGTATCCGGCGAGCCAACTGGATGTCCTTGGGCATGATGGTGGCTCTCAGCGTGGGTGGCACACAGGGCGGTGTCTTCCAACAACCCCACCAGGCACGCCTCGCTGGCCTCCTGCAGCGCACCGATGGCCGCGCTCTGAAACCTCAGGTCCGTTTTGAAATCCGGGCGCTCCCCCACCAACCTCTGGAAAGGCAGCTCGGGGATCAGAAGCTCGGTGGGTTTCCCCTAACGACGGGTTTCTGCAGGCGCCACGTCCCTGGCCGGTAGCGGCGGGGCTGCTCCCCCCCGCCCCGCCGGCAGAGGGGGCGCTTTTCCTGGCAGCTGTCGTGGCCAGCTGTTTGCGGGGCGCGTGCCCACCCGTGGATTGGCGAGCAGCCTGCTCGGTTCGGGCCATTTTCTTTCACTCAGCGCCGCAGTGGTAGGCCGCTGCTTAGTCCAGGAGAGCCGCAGCCCCGGAGCTAAGTGCATGGACCACCCCCAACGAATGCCCCAACCCCTGTGCTGGCCTGCATCGTTTCTGTTGAGGAATCAGCTGATAGTCGCATGGGTGCTCCCTTGTAGGTAATGAACTGTTTTTCTCTTGCTGCTTTTAATATTCTTTGTCTTTTGCTCTTGGCATTTTAATTATGATGTGTCTAGGTGTAGTCCTCTTTGGATTCCTTTTGTTTGAGGTTCTGTGCACTTCCAGGACTTGTAAGTCTATTTCTTTCACCAGGTGGGGAAGTTTTCAGTCATTATTTCTTTAAATAGGTTTTCAGTATCTTGCTCTCTCTCTTCCTCTGGCACCCCCACAATTCTGATGTTGGTACGCTTGAAGTTGTCCCAGAGGCTCCTTACACTATCTTTACATTTTTTTAAAATTCTTTTTTCTTTTCTAGTGGAATGTTTTTTGCTTCTTTGTATTTCAAATCTTTGACTTGATTCTTTCAATCCACTAGTCTGCTGTTAGGTTTCTGTATAATATTTTTTTATTTCAGTCAGTGTATGTTTAATTTCTAGTTGGTTCTTTTTCATCTCCTCTTGGGTCTCCCGCTTGGGTCTCACTAAATTTATCCATCTTTTCTAGGAAATTCTTGAAAAACCCTATAACCGTGGTTTTGAACTCTATATCCAGTCATTTGTTTTCCTCCATTTCTTTCGTTTGTGATCTGTTCTTGTCTCCACATATTTCGCTGCTTCCCTGAGTTGGTAGAGTGGCTTTGTGAGCTAGGTGTCCTATGTGGCCCAGTAGCTCTGCCTCCCCAGTTACCTGAGGTGGACACTCTTGGTGCACCCCTTTTTGGACTGTGTGTACAGTGTTGTTGTCGTTAATTCTTGATTGTTGTTGGTGTCACTGGGGGGGATTGACTTCCAAGCCAATTGGTTGTGAGGATGAGCTGTGTCTGCGCATGCGCGCTTGCCTCCAGACTTCTGTCTTTCACGTGTGCAAGCTTCCGGAACTCTGCCTTTCAGTTCCCCTGAGTTCCCATGCGCTCTAGGGACCCGTATGAGTCTGGGTCCCCAGGGTCTCGCTGGAAACTGGGGTTCAGTGCAGTTGGGCCTGGATTTCAGTGCTGTTGTGAGGTTCTGTTTTCCTCCCGCTAGAGGAAGCCAGGTACAATCAGCAGTCAGCGCTCTGTGTGTGCACGTTTGCGCGCCCCCAGACCTATGTCTTTCACAACTCCCCTATGTTTTCGTGCACTCCTTCCTTTTCACAACAGTCCAGACGCCCCTTATGAGTCTCACCTGGAGCTGGGGTTCAGTGTAGTTGGGATTTTCTGTCTCCCTCCTGCTAGAGGAAGCCAGCCAGACCCTCCTCCGCCCGTCCTGTTCACGAGCATGTCTCTGTACTTCAGCTTTTTACAGCTCCTCTGAGTCTTCGTATATCCCTCTTTTTCCTTCTAGTTGTAGAATTTTTACTCAGCCAGCTTTCCTGTGGTTCTGGATGCTGTCCGTTCTGTCTTTTAGTTGTAGTTTTGAAATTGTTGTGCGAGGCAGCAGCTTAGGTGTTCACCTATGCCGCCATCTTGGTTTCTCCCTCCAAATCTACTTTTTGCCACATCCTTTGTTTTCCTAATACTCTGTTATAATCTCTCTCTGCCTTTCTCAGCCCTCCATGCACTCATGGATTTTCCTTTTTCACAATAGGATAGTTCATATTGGTCATAGTTTTATAGGCAATACTTGGTGTGTACTCTGTGACAAATACTGGTTTCTTCCATGGGCACAGTGAATTTGAGGTTCAACACAAATGCTTATGTGAAAAAATAAGTTACTTATTTCTGAGTAGTACTTGTTTGGTGAATAATCTCTTTATTGATCTGTATTTGTTTCTTAAGTGTTTTTATTTAAATATATTTTATTGATTTTTTACAGAGAGGAAGGGAGAGAGATAGAGAGTTAGAAACATCCACGAGAAACATCGATCAGCCGCCTCTTGCACGCCCCTACTGGGAATGTGCCTGCAACTAAGGTACATGCCCTTGACTGAAATCGAACCTGGGACCTCTCAGTCTGCAGGCTGATGTTCTATCCACTGAGCCAAACCGGTTTCGGCTTAAGTTTTTTTTTTAAATTGATTTCAGAGAGGAAGGGAGAGGCAGAGAGATATGGAAATATCAATGATGAGAGAATCATTGAAAAAAAAAAGAGAGAGGATCATTGATTGGTTGCCTCCTGGGGCTCAAGCCTGCAACCCGGGCATGTGCGCTTGACAGAAATTGAACCTGGGACCCTTTAGTCCAGAGGCCAATGCTCTGTCCACGAAGCAAACCAACAAGGCGGATCTGTATTTGTTTTTATGTTACTTTTAGGTTTGGGGATATTATAAATAGATCTGGGAATATATGCATTCAGTTTTCTATATAGACATATGTTTTTCTTATTAAAATGTTGTGTAGGTGAATGTTTTATATTTTAGATATGCAGAACTGTGACACAAAATGGTCATTCCCTTTGCCTTCCCCTTAACCAACAGTAAATAAAAATTTCAGTTTTTCTGCTCCCCTGTAAGGACATCCAGTGCTTAACCTTTTGAAATGGTTATCTTGGAAATGCATATAATGCTTTCATTTTAATTCCATCTACCTAAGGATTTTTTATGGTGAATGTTTTTTCATACATTTATTTGCACAGTATTCATCTGTTTTGTTGAAATGGCTGCTGTGAGACGTAACTGGTTTGGCTCAGTGGATAGAGCGTCGGCCTGGGGACTGAAGGTCCCAGGTTCAATACCTGTCAAGGGCATATACCTTGGTTGCAGGCACATCCCCAGTAGGAGGTGCGCAGGACGGACTTGATCAAAGTTTCTCTCTCATCAGTGTTTCTTACTCTGTGTCCCACTCTGTACAAAATAAAACACACACACACACACACAATATCTGCTGAGAATCTTTTCAAATTGTCTAAATAAATTTATTATTTAACTGAAGAAGACTGTGCAGCATTTAAGACATCTGCTTAAATTTGCCTCATTCCTCAGTGACTCAAGTCACTCATTTGCCATATGGAGCAATAGGTTTTGAATCCTGAAGGAAAATAGTTTTACTCAGTTTTAATGCTATGTACAACGGAAGCCAACTTATATTATACACTTGTACATTTAAGCTGCATTGCTAACATTCAGAGCCACTCTGATTAAATCTAAGCATTTATTAATACATTAAATGAAGTCTAGGTTTATAGAATTTGTCAATTTTCCTGGCATACAACCTCTCATCATGGTCTGTTTTAAACTGCCAAAGAGATAGCAGTGAATATTCATATGATAAGACATTTCAGTAGCACATGATTATATTTTATTTCCAACATTTTGATACAGTTGCAACAAATGTGCTCCACAACTTTCATAATAACAGTAAATTTATTGGGAAGCATAAAGTTTTAAACCTTTTTAAAAATTTGATTTAAGTACAATTGATTTAAGTCATACATTCAAAAATATTTTAATTGATTTCAGGCAGGAAGGGAGAGGAAGAGAGAGAGAGAAACACCAATGATGAGAGAGTATCACTGATAGGCTTCTTCCCGTACATCTTCTCTCCCTGGGAATTGAGCTTGCAACCCATGTATGTGCCCTGACCATAAATAGAACCATGACCTCCACTGAGCCACACCAGGCAGATGTAGTATTAAAATTTTTTTTAAATGTATGTATTTTTCGCCAATTGATAGTATTATAGATGTCTCCCATTTTCCCTGGTATATACACTGTGTGGCTAGATCGTTATGATGTCTGACTGCATAAAAATCTGGCCACTCAGTGTCTATCCTATATAATAAAAGGCTACTTGTCCCCTCAATCAGGAGTTCAACTAGTAGGCAGGCCGTCCAACTACCCATGTCCCCTTCCCCTGACCAGTCTGGCTAGACCCCACCCATGCACGAATTCATGCACCGGGCCTCTAATATATAAATACATATACACTAAGTGGCCAGATTATTACGGTTCAGAAATAATAAAAATCTTGCCATTCAGTTTATATTTTTTGGTGCATCAATTCCAGGCCTCTCTGCCTCCTTCCCTGAGAGACCTGTCAGTATGGTCCAGTTAAACAAATGATCAGTCCCATTCCTCCTCCAGCACCACTTGTGGGGCTTCAACAAACATACCAAGGACATTGGCTGGGATAAGCCTTCTTCGGCCGTTGCAAAAACTACATTACCCAGAAAGCGTTGCGCCAGAGCCAGAAGGGTTATTTTGGTGCCGCACATCCGGTTAGGGCGGGACTTCCTGAGTCCTCCGGTTAGCCGACATTTTGCCCTCTTTTGTTGGTTCACAGACACCGTGTTAGCGCCCTGGTGGCCGGGCAGGTGTGTCTGAGGCCAGTGGACCCCCAACCGGCGGGACTGGGTGTCCGTGCCTCCCGCCTCCTCTCCGCGGACAGAGCTCCCTCAGCGTCACCCATCGACCCTCCAGCCTCGGTGCCGGCGCCGCTCAGGCCCCGCAGCCCAGGTCGCAGCGCCCAGAGCAGTGAGAGCCCGTGGGGGACAGGGGGGAGGGGAGGAGGGCGGCGGGCTGCGAGGCCGCCGGGGAAGGCCGTGGGGGGACGGAGCGGAGGGGGAGCCAGGCCTGGTCTGTGTCTAAAGGCGACACAGAGGGAGAGGGGCTCCCGGGAGGAGGTTCACTCTCTTCTCGGGGCGCCGGGCTGTGGGGGTGAACAGCAGAGGGACAGGGAGCCCCGAGGGAGGCGGCATCACCGGCCCCGGGGCTGGGCCAGGGCCCTGAGCAGCCTGAGCCCTGGGTCCTGGCGGTGGGTGCCGGGCCCTCAACAGACCTTCAATAACCACAGGTTCCTGCGGGTGCAGAGCCTGAGGGGCTGGCCTGTGGGCTGATGTCAGGGCCTCACACTCTGGTGGCCTCTGAGATAGTGGGGTCCTGGGACTGTCCAGCCGCTGTTACCGGGGGACCTTGAAGGGACACCAAGCCCAGAACCCTAAGTCTACGTCAAGGGTCATATGAGTGTCAGCTGATTTTGCCAACCAGTGGAATTGTGGGTGATAGGGCTTTCCATGCATGGGTTCCAGAATGTGCAAAGGCTTGAAGTGAAGACTGAGGTGATTCAGGGACGAACAGGTGTCCATGTTTTTTGTTTTTTATATTTTTTATTGATTTTTTACAGAGGGGAAAGGAGAGGGATAGAGTTAGAAACATGAATCAGCTGCCTCCTGCACACCCCCTACTGGGGATGTGCCGGAAACCAAGGTACATGCCCTTGACCGGAATCGAACTTGGGACCCTTCAGTCTGCAGGCCGACACTGTCCACTGAGCCAAACCGTTAGGGCAGGTGTCCATGTTTTAAAAATAGGAACTGGAAACAATGGGACAGAGGAGCTTTGTGACAACTTGGGTTTCTGTCCTGCTGGTGGTGGGATCAGTGGGGTAATTGGAGCAGTAGAGCAGGTGATGTGTCCCAGGTCTCATTAGACTCCTGTGACTGCAGCATGATGCACAGTATGGGTGTGAGGACGGTGGTAGGAAGACTACAATGTAAGCTGCTGTGATGGTCTAGGTGACTGCGATGGTATTGAGCCCAGTGGTGGTTGAGGATGTGGAAGAAGCAGTTATCAATGATTTAAGTGTGGCCACTTCGATTTTCAAATTTTGAGGATTGGAGAGAGAGGTAAGAATCAGAGATGATGTGAAAGTTTGGAGTTAGCACCTGCTGGTATTAAAGCACCATCAACTAACATGGAGAAATTCATAGTGGGAAAATTAATGTTCATGAGGAATATAAAAACTTTTCTTTTTTTCTGATTAGGTTATGAGATATTTCAGAGACCAGTTCATGACCATCTGGAACTCTGAGGAGTAGTTAGTTCATGATGAAGACTACTTAAAAAAATAGTAAAGAATATATAGACCAGGGAGGAGTTGTAGATCACCTTTTTATTTTATTTTATTGGAGGTAGAAGAGTAATTCATAAAAGGTGAGACTAGGACTGGTGTATATTTACTTCTTAAGCACTCATCAGGATTTCTTGTGACCCTTTGTGTGGCCTGGTGTGTTGTATCCAGTTTGGTTGATTTGCTCATGGGCTTGAGTGGGCATCTGTGAGACTCACTGGGCATGGGGTAGAGGGCCATAAGCAGTGGGAGTTGATCCTGAAGGCTGTGAGTGGAGAAGGGACATCAAGTGCATCAGCAGTAGAGGTGGGCTCTGGATAACTGAGACCTGATGTGATTCTCAGTAGGTGAGTTGGAAGATAAAAACAAGTTGGGAGGGAGGCCTTCATAGCTTCACTGAAGGCTGTGTCTTGTGTGTGGGCATTCAGAGTCAGGTTAGTGCTTGAAACTGTTTGAACTTGCCATGCATTCTCTGGAACACACACTCTGAGTAATGACTAAGACCAAGGAGATGTCTGTGGGAGCTGGGGCTAGAGGAGTGCAGGTGTGAGAGCTATGGGAGGAGGAGTGATGTGCTTTTGAAGAGGGAGTAAGAATCCATGGCCACAGATCCCTGATGTTGACATAGAGGGAATGAAGATTGAGTCCATTTCTGGTGATAACTGGATAATACAACATGGGGAATTTTAGGGTAATTCCTGAAAAGACGGGTGTTGTGGCACTACATGCCAGGTCCACAATTTAGGTGTCATATAGGTGCAAACCTGCCTGTTGTTGTTGGGCTGATACAGTGATCAATAGGAATGGGATAGGATACATTACTGTCACTTGACCTTTGAAATCTCTACTGTCTTGGGAGGGGAGAAGGACATCACCTCTCCTTCTGCATTGCAGAGGAGGTGAGTTAGAATGGTGAAAAGAAGAGGATTAGGAACATCTCCTCTTCTTCATGGCATATATGTGTTATCTTTGAGTTGTGACGCTGGGAATGAAGCTGTGGGATACAAACAATTATGTGGAACAGGTAACACAAAGTGTTGGCCTTTGCACCCCAGGATTAGAATCGTACGGGTGACAAGTGATGCCATGGTTTTGGGGTTTTGGAGGGAGAATGTGTTGAATAAGAAGAATATTGCCCCACTAGACCAGTCAAATCACTCACATCTTTCTTTATGGCCAACATTGATCTGTCCCCTATGTTGGTGACACCCATTGCTTTGACCCTAATGTGAGGCCCTGAGGTTAGATATCATCAATCTGGACATCTGCTCTATTGCTCTGGGCAGACACAGTTCTGGTAGGAATATAAGGAGAGAGTGACTGGTGGATGCAAGGTCTGCTATTTTCTGTGATGTGGGGTGTGGAGGGAGCAGATGGACATGGAGAGTGGGAAATATGACAAAAGTAAAAGCTTAGCAGAGAAACTGACCATGGACTGAACTGTCTCCTTTATGACAGGATATGAACTTTGAGGATGTGGCCATTGCCTTCTCTGAGGAGGAGTGGGGGCTCCTTGATGAGGCTCAGAGAATTCTGTACTGCGATGTGATGCTGGAAGTGTTTGCACTGGTCTCATCTGTAGGTAAGAGCTTCACATCTTCCTTTATTCTCAAAACATAGCTTTCTCTCTCCCACAGCCAGACCCTGGGTTCTGCTCATTTCTGCCCCTGTCTTGTCAAATGTGCTGTGGCTGCCAGTGCTGAGCTGTATAGAGACCCCTGACCAATGGACTCTAGGAACATCCATAACACCCATTGCCTCAAAAAGTGCAGAAAGTGTCTGGGAATCAGGAGTCTCATAGGCATCTTAATGGGTCCCGTCTTCCTCTTCTTCTCCTTGGGAGGGTGACAATATGCACATTTAATCACTTCTTCCCCCTTCCTCTAGGGAAATGTGCTTTATCACAGCCTGTTTTTTTTTTTACATTATACGGCAATATACACTAATCTGATACATACAGTACACAGAATAAGATCCTGTAGAACAGTTATGTACAAAACATACACTATTTGATTTACATTGGCTCCCAGGGTGTGATTGATTGGAGAAAAAGGAACCAGAAGTTATGTAACACAGTGAACACACATCTAGTCTGAAGGGCAACTGTAGTGTGAGCAGCATTGGCAGTGGTGCCTTTGAGGAGGTGGAACTGTTTCACGCTAACCAGTTTAGGACCACACAAGATAAGGACCAGCCAGCATCAGGATGCAGATGCTGGGTTGTATGAACCATTACTATCTCGATCTTTAGGAAACTGATGTTCTTAGTCACAGATTAGGTAGAAAGGACAATATGCCATATGCAACTAAAATCCTGCTGTAGCCTAGACAGTGAGGTGGTATGACATTAGAAGCCTTTAAAACTGCAGCTCTGTCTAGATCCCCCACAGTGTGTCTGCGCTCTTCTTTAAACGGGACTCTTCCTTCACAACATCTGAGATTCCATTCTGTCCCAAGATGCAAGGAACACTAAGGAAGACGTCGTCTTTTTTCCCATAGAGAGAGACCCTTAATCATGGTGGAAATTGGATGCACCGCCTAAGATTCTTTGTCATACTTTCTGCTAAATCTGCCACAGATAGGCTAGTGGCTCAGGATGTGTAGCCTATCAATCACCTGCTTGTGAACTTGTTCCCACTGTTTCTTATCTGCATCGGTGCCTAAATCAGGGTGCAGATTCTTTAGGGAGACACTGGCAACATTCACTCCACTCCATAGAGGCACAGTAGAGTCTCCATGCTCCCCAAGGACCCATCCATGACAGCTTAATGGTGAACTCCCAGCCTCTCCCCTATCAGGTATCGGAACTGAGCTGAATCCAGATTGCAACCGCTTCCAATAACACGGTTTTTGGGAAAACCATTTAACTTCCAAGCCACATAGGTCAAGATATCCACTGGATTAGAAACAATAAGCAATTTGCAGTTGGGACTGTATTTTACAACATTAGGAATGATGAATTTAAAGATGTTCACATTACACTGCACCAAATTAAGGGGGCTTTCTCCCTCTTGTTGATGTGCCCCAGCTGTGATAATAACCAGCTTGGAGTTTGCAGTCACAGTAGTCTTTGCCAGAGACAATTTTTGGTGTTCTAAAGAAAAGGCTGCTGAAACCGGTTTGGCTCGATGGATAGAGCGTCGGCCTGCAGACCTAAGGGTCCTAGTTTGATTCCGGTCAAGGGCATGTACCTTGGTTGGGGGCACATCCCCGGTCGGGGGGGGGGGAGTGCAGGAGGCAGCTGATGGATGTTTCTAACTCTCCCTTTCCCTTTCTCTGTAAAAAATTAATAAAATATATTAAAAAAAATAAGGCTGCCATGTTGGAGATCCATCATTTCTCCCTTTAATTTGTCTTCCATGACATCAACAAGAGCAAGTTCATCTGCCAAGTCCTTCATTAAGCTACTGATGGCACAAGCCATGCCAACAGCTCCCAACTCCAGCGACTGTAATCTTACTCTTCCTTAAGATTCACAATCAGCTGATCCTTGAGTATTGCCATTTTGGACTTAGAACCAAAAGGAACCGGGAGTGCATGGGGAGTAGGTGTTGGTGGTGCGCAATTTGAGATCTGGACTTGACGGTTGCAGCTCCGGTACCCAGGTTATGTTCTTCATGTACATGAACCGTGGGCTGTTCTAAGACCCTTTTTTATTTGTTTGTAATATTACCTTAGCTGAGGACTACTGTGGGCCATATTGCTCTGAGCCAGAGCTGGCTGTTCTCCATCATTGTCTTTCATTAGTATTTGAGGTTTTTAGGATTAATACATTGGAAGTGTAGAAAATTCAGGGAAAACCTGGCTTCCTCACAGGGTGAACATGCAAGATGTCTCACAGAAGGTCTGGCCATGCTGAGTGACCACTCATGGAAGGTATGACATAATGGTGGTGGTTGGATGATACCAGGAACCAGCTAATTTTCAACTGTGTTTAGTGGCAGGCGCCACTGGCTACACCCCATTTCTAGCTTCTCTTTCCCATACTTGACACATTGCTGACTTGCATTTCATCTCTGACTTCCTGGTGTTTGACTGCCTTCACCTTTGTCACCTTTTTGCATCACTGTCCCCCTGCAGTATTCTACATGGACCTGCACATGTGTTATGAGGTGCACACACATGCTTAAGTAGTCCTGGAATACCTGCTACTCATTTATTAAATTTTACTTGGAATAAGACATAACCATCCTTCTGCACAGCTTGTCCCTGTCATCAGCAGACCAGAAGATTATAAGCACTGTTACCAGAAGATTCAGCTGGAAATGCATCTTCTCTTTCACTTGGTCCTTGCCATGTGTGTGTCTTGTTTCTGGTGAGGTCTTCCCTGGTTTTTTTGATCTTGAGAGGTCCAGTTCTTCACAGCAGCCTCTTATTAATCCTTCCTGCACATCACTTATTTTCAGACAGTTGCATAGAGTCCATGTATTATGCGTAACAACTTTTGTAATGGGATTTCCCCTGTCACCACAGTCAACATTCATTTCTTCCTTATTTCTCTTTTTTCAGGTTGTTGGCATAAGACAGATGATGATGTCTGCCCTGAACCTTTTGTATCTATACAAGGAGAGTCACAGTTCAGGGCTTGTGAGACAGTTCCAGCAATTTACAGGACCCATCTGTGTAACCAGTGTGTCTCTGTGTTCAAAGATATTCTGCACCTGACTGAGTCACAAGCAGCAGACTTTGAGCAGAAAGTCTTCTTAAGTGATGCATGTGTAAGAGACTTTTGTTTCAGTGCAAAATTTCACCACCAGCAGCAGAATGCCAGTGGAGAGAAGCCCTGGAAAGAAGCTGTGGACAGGCCCTCATTGGTGACAAGGTTCAGTTCCTACCTATCAGGGCTGCCTTCAAGCAATAGGGAGGTTGGGGAAGAGTTCCCAGCCATCTCAGACCTTCTCCAGTACCAGGCCCCTCTCAACACTGAGGAGCCATACAGTGGCAGTGAGATTTCACAGGAATATCTTAGTGGAAAAATTCTTCACCAGACTTGTAACTGGGAAAAATTTGGCAGCCACAACCGGAAAGTTGTTCAGCATCAGGGTACCTGCTCCGGAGAAGTGAAATATGAGTGTGACAGCTGTGGCAAAGTTTTTAAACGAATCTTTCATCTCATTCGACATGGGAGAATTCACACTAAAGAAAAGCCCTATGAGTGTACTGATTGTGGAAAGTCCTTTGGACAAAGGTCTGACCTCATTTTACACCGCAGAGTTCACACTGGAGAAAAGCCATATGAGTGTAGTTATTGCAGAAAGTCCTTCAGGCAAAGCTCTCAGCTCATTGAACACCGACGTGTTCACACTGGAGAAAAACCCTATGTGTGTACTGATTGTGGGAAATCTTTTAGGAGAAATAGTAAGCTCCTTAACCACAAGAGAGTTCACACAGGAGAAAAACCCTATGACTGTACTGATTGTGGGAAATCTTTTAGGAGCAATAATACACTCCTTAATCACAAGAGAGTTCACACTGGAGAAAAACCCTATGAGTGTGCTAATTGTGGGAAATTTTTTAGGAGAAGCAGTGACCTCTCTGAACACAAGAGAATTCACACTGGTGAAAAACCTTTTGAATGTAATGATTGTGGTAAGTTCTTTAGACGGAAGTCTACCCTCACTCGACACTACAGAGTTCATACTGGAGAAAAGCCGTATGAGTGTAGTGATTGTGGAAAGTCCTTTAGACATAGACCTACGCTCATGGACCACCACAGAACTCACACTAGAGAAAAGCCCTATGAGTGTACTGATTGTTGGAAGTCCTTTGGACCAAGGTCCGACCTCATTTCACACCTCACAGTTCACACTAGAGACAACCCAATATGAGTGTAGTGATTGTGGAAAGTCCTTCCGGCAAAGCTCTTACTTCTGTACCCAAGAGAATTCAAACTGGTGAAAAACCTTTTGAATGCAATGATTGTGGGAAGTTCTTTAAAGGAGACCTTAATTCAACATCACATGGTTCATACTGGAGAAAAGCGTATGAGTGTAGTGATTGTGGGAAATATTTAGAGAAGAATTTAACTTTATTCAACACTACAGAATTCATACCAGAGAAAAGCCATAGTGTAATGATTGGGGAAAGTCCTTTAGAGAAGGACTTTTGCTCATGGACCACCTCAGAAGTCACACTGCAGAAAGGCCTCATGAGTGTAGTAAAAGTGGAAAATGTTTTAGCAGCAAACCTAGCCTTGTTAGACATCTGAGAGTTCACACTGGAGAAAAGCCTTAAATGTTCAAGGGATGTTTTATTATTCTTACTCTACAACCCTGAAGGATATTTAAGTCCATTTACCTGAATATAAACTCCTCTTATCTGAACATGCACTGTGGGAAATTCCTCATAAGTTTGAGGTACAAGTGAGGCTTGAAGAAGCTACATTGCACTTGTTATCTTCTGAGGATTCCTACCTCGTTGATGTCACTCTGAGTATTTATGGCTGAAATAACCTCCTGTACCAACTGGCTCAGCTGAACAGTGTGCATCATTCACCACCTCTGCGTGCTCATGGAAAAGGAATTCTGTGTTTTCATTTGTGCTTCAGAAATTTAGGAATACTCTGAGTCTTGGCTGTATCTTCATTCCTTTCTGACTGAGAATTGACCTGACCCAGGTTTCATCCAGAGTACCCATACTCAGCTAAGAAGTGGTACTTCTTTCAAGGACATTATGGTTTTCACATTAGGCTGTGATGAATTGTTTCAGGTTCCAGTTCACCAACCTGCAAATCTTTTGATGTCCTCTGCTCTAGTTTATGATCTTTTTGTAATGTTTTTTTTTTTTCTTTTCAACCTTTAATTTTGTTGGTTCTTTTAATTCCCTGGGATGATTGAAAGGAAATTGGTGCTCTGTCAGCATGGAGATGTGAACAGATACGGTGGGGTCCCAAACCTTTTGTGCTTTGGAAAGCAGAGCATGATTTCAGAACAGCACTCTTTGTCCAATACTGGCTTATTTTGTGTTGCCGACCAAGCCTTGAGAGAAAGTCTGCATGACTTTGTGGTTCTAATTTGCAGCCTGGTGCCTCTATTATTGGTGATGTCCTGCTCACCTAGAAATGGAGGCCTTAGTAGTGCTTCTGTGAACAAGATGAATTGTTTTTTCTGTTCACGACATTTATGACACAATTGTCAGCATTGTTTCTGGGGATTCCTACTCACATACTGTAAAGCAGCCATGTGCCATAATGTATAAAATTTCATAGGCTGGTGTCATTTGTTGTAAGATACTGAAGGTTTAAATTGAACCACAGTTAGGACAGAAACAATGTGTTCTGTCGGAAACCAAATATTGTTCTCACTAAATGGATGTAAACAGGAGGCCAGAAGGCTGGTCAACCTTAATTGCTCTGAAAGGTCAGAGCTAATTACTCACTGTTTAGTTGAAACATTATTGGTTGAAGCAACCTCTATGTTTGTTTCTTGTTAATTTCTGTTTTTGTTATTTCCTGCCTAAAGGCTAGGGGTGTGTCCCAAAGCCTTAATAAAAGGGAGAAAAAGGCCAGAGCAAGTGGCAGTCCTTTCCACTAGAGGAAGGCTCCCGCCTGGCCCCCCAATATCGCCAAATTAATGCTTTCTAGTCTCTCATTTCGTTTGCGTGCGGCCTCCTTCAGAACCCGAACCCTGACCCGGGAACCCTGAACCACGCGGGACGTGGAAAGAGGTTCCCACAGTGTTCAAAGTGAGTAAGACTAGAGTAAATTAGATGAGAAGTGCCTCCTCTCATCCTTATCCACAGATGTTCAGTGGGCTGCGGCTTGTGTGGTCTTTGTGTACAGACCTCCATCACTGTCTCCTGTGGCTAAAATAATTGGCAGAAAAAATCATGCAATTTTTTTGGATTCCCCTTGCCCATCTAGGGTGTTCACCTCAGGGTTTGCTCAGCAGGAAAGATCTCAAAGCTAGAGGCAGGGTAAGCCTGTAATCAGCCCCAGGATGTATTTTTTGTGATTCCTCTAGATTCCAATGGCCATAGTCTTCACTGCTTGACAATATTTGCTGCCATTGAGACAAGATTGGACCTCTCAGAAAATTAGTAAAGAGATGGTAGAGCCAATATATGGTTGACATTTTAACTTTCTTGTAACAAGACAGGGATAGTGAGGTCTTTATTTGAAAGTACTTTATAACTGAAATTAACAAAATGGACTTTTCTCATGTGTACTCTTGTGAGCTTGGCCACAGGGATCCAGCTGTAAACCCATCACTTGTGAAATAAAATGATCTCTCACCCACCTGAAGGTTAAAAAATAAGTTATATATCTTTAAAATAATTTCCTGACTTTTGAAAGACAGGGAGGGAGACAGAGAATGAGAAATGTTGATATGGAAAAGACATATCTTACTGCTGCCTCCTGCACGCCACCTACAGGGCTTCCAGGCAGGAATGGAACCTGAGCCTTTTCAGGGCGAGGATTGGTGCCCATCCCACTGAGGCACACTCACAGGGAAGGATCTTCCTGTATTATTTATTGATTATGGTATTAATTTCCATCCAAACAACGCAACACCTACTTTTGCCACATCCCGTATATTCCTATTGCTTTTATAATCTCACTTCTGCCTTTCTTGGCCCTCCAGGCAGTCATGGATTTTCCCCCTTTACAATAGAATAGTTCATATTTTTCATAATTTTATAAGCACTAGAAGTTGTGTAGTCTTTCACAAATACTGGTTTCCTCCATGCTACACAGTTATTTTGTGATTCAATAATAATGTTCACGTGGATAGTTAAAGTTTTTTTTATTGCCGAGAAGTATTATGCTGTTTGGAGACCACTTTATCTATTGGTCTATGTATGGTTTTGGTTATTTTCAGTTTTGGGGTATTATAAGTAAATCTGAGAATATTGTCTTCAGTTCTCTATATAGATATATGTTTTAATTCTCAAACTGTTTCCATGCAGGTGAATGTTTTACATTTAAGATATGCGGAACTGACCCAGAAACATCATTCTCTTTGCCATCCCACTAACCCACAGTATATAAAAATTCTAGTTTTTCTGCTACCCTGCCAGCACATGCAGTGGTTAACCTTTTCAAACAGTGTCCCCAGAAATGAATTGTTAACTCACTTTGGTTTTCATTCCATTTAGCTAAGAAATTTTTATGGTGTTTTCTCACGCATTTATTTACACTGTCCTTATTTCTTTTATTAAAATGTCATCTCAGAATCTTTTCAAATTGTTTAAATAAGTTTATTTTCAGCTAAAGGGGTCCTAGGTAGCATATAACATTCATTCCTCAATGATTCCATGAATTTGTTGCCAAATGGAACTATAGGTTTTGAATACTGGAAGCACAATTGTTTTCCACAAATTAATTATTTATTTTGTAAAGAGCAGGGTTTTATTCACTTCAACAGGGAAGCAAAAACTACAGTAGAGATATAATTTGTGTCTGCACTGGTGATATTCCTGGTGACCCAATGAGAAATCACAGCAATGGATTAACAGGGATTTGAGCCCAGAACTTACATCCTAATGGGGCCACTACTAGGTCCCCTTCTGCACCTTCCCGGGATGGCCACAGTCTAAGCCACGTGGTTGTGCCTGCCTGATCAATGGCATCACTCCTGTAGCACGTGCACCAGTGGCCTCCTCTACTGGGTGTGAGGTGCTGGGCTCCGTGCCCACAGCTGCTTCAGCAGGAGGATCCTGAGCAGGTGATGCCTCAGATACAGTCTCTGGTCCCCCAGAGAGACCTGGGGAGCTGTCTGTAGTAGTGTTGAGCCAGAGGGCTCTAGATTCCTCTTGCCCATGAAGTGTCCAGTGGCCCAGAGGTTGCCCTTCAGGTACGGACAGATTTTGTCAACCTGTCTGGGGAGCTCCTGGAGATCCCAGATGAGTGAGGCTGCGCTGTCAGAGAGCAGAGCGAAGAGCAGGACAAGCCACTGAGTGCCCCCATCTGCAGCACCATCGCCGCGGCCTGGCCGCACCACAGAGCAGCAGCTTTCACAGCGGCTCCCCGTTTATGCATTTTAAAATCTGTCTATTGCTTTTGGAGGGAGGAAGGAAGATTGATAGAAACATTGAAGAGAGAGAGGAACATCACTCATTGGCTGCCTCCAGCACAACCCACACTGGAGATCGAGTGTGCAATCAGGCATGTGCCCTGAGCAGCATTCAAACCAGCAACCTCTTGGTTCCTGGTTTCATGCTCAACAGCTGAGCCACACTGGCTGGGCATGTTTTTCACAAATTTAATCCTAAAGGCCATTAAATCCCACTTATAAGTTACACTTTTAAATTGATCTGCATTGCTAACATTCATCTCTGTTCTTTTCTATGTCTATGCATTCATTAGTACAGTAAGTGAAGTCAGGGTACTTGTCAATTTCCCTGGTGTAAATATTCTCATTGTCAGCTTCAAAGTGTCAGATTGATGGCACTGAACATGAGGAGGATAAAATAATTCAGTAGCACATCATGATATTTTATATATAGCATACTTCTAGAGTAGGAACAAATATAGTCAAGAACATTCATTATAAACTAGTAAAACAATTGGGAAGGGGCAAGTTTTAAACATTATGTAAAAGTTTAAGTATAATTCATTAAAATATACATTCTGAAAAAATACTGAATTCATGGAGGGGGAGAGAGAAATAGAAGTGATAAGTGATGAGAGAGAATCACTGATAGGCTTCTTCTGGTACCTACACTCTCCCTGGGAATTGAGCCTGCAACCCATGTGTGTGCCCTGAACATGAGTTGCACCATGACCTGGTTCATAGGTTGATGCTCAACCACTGAGCCACACCAGTTGGGCTATAGTATCTGAAAAAAATTATTTTAATCTGTATGTTTTATTGTTGACAGTATTACTGATGTCTCCCATTCCCCTTATATACATTCTGTGGTGGGTCTGTCAGTCGGACCAGGCAAGCAGACCTCCACAGTCCCATTTCCTCCTCCAGCTCCACTTGTGGGGCCTCAACCCCAATTCACACCAAGGTCATTGGCTGGGATGAGCCTTCCTCTGGGCCTTTGCAGAAACTACATTACCCAGAAAGCACTGCGCCTGAGTTTGTGTAACCAGCATATTGATGCCTGCACATCCATTTAGGGTGGGACTTCCTGCGTCCTCCTCCTGGCGGCCATTTTGGCCTGTTCTCTGGGTTCACATACAGCATCAGTGCTCTGGTGGCGAGTAGGAGGAAGTGAGAAAGGCAGGCGTCCCGCTGGGCAGGTGTGTCTGAGGCTGGTGGACCCCCAACCGGCGGGACTGGGTGTCCGTGCCTCCCGCCTCCTCTCCGCGGACAGAGCTCCCTCAGCGTCACCCATCGACCCTCCAGCCTCGGTGCCGGCGCCGCTCAGGCCCCGCAGCCCAGGTCGCAGCGCCCAGAGCAGTGAGAGCCCGTGGGGGACAGGGGGAGGGGAGGAGGGCGGCGGGCTGCGAGGCCGCCGGGGAAGGCCGTGGGGGGACGGAGCGGAGGGGGAGCCAGGCCTGGTCTGTGTGTAAAGGCGACACAGAGGGAGAGGGGGTCCCGGGAGGAGGTTCTCTCTCCTTCTCGGGGCGCCGGGCTGTGGGGGTGAACAGCAGAGGGACAGGGAACCCCGAGGGAGGCGGCATCACCGGCCCCGGGGCTGGGCCAGGGCCCTGAGCAGCCTGAGCCCCTGGGTCCTGGCGGTGGGTGCCGGGCCCTCAACAGACCCTCAGTTCCCACAGGTTCCTGCGGGTGCAGAGCCTGAGGGGCTGGTCTGTGGGGCTGATGTCAGGGCCTCACACTCTGGTGGCCTCTGAGGTTGTGGGGGCCTGAGGCTGTCCAGCCCCTCTTCCTGTCCTGGGACCTGGGGACCTTGAAGACACACCAAGCCCAGAATCCTAAGTCTGGGTCAAAGGTCAGGTGAGTAGCACCTGATTTTGGCAACCAGTGGAATTGTGGGTGATAGAACCTACCATGCATAGATTGCAGAATGTGCAAAGGCTTGAAGTGAAGTCTAAGCTGATTCAGGGACAGCAAGTGTCCATTGATTACAAATAGGGACTGGAAACAGTGGGACAGGAATAAAGTCCAGAGGAGCTTTGTGACAACTTGGGTTTCTGTCCTGCTGGTGGTGGGATCATTGGGGTAATTGGAGCAGTAGAGCAGGTGATGTGTCCCATGTCTCATTAGACTCCTGTGATTGCAGCAAGATGCACAGTATTGATGTGAGACGGTGGTATAAAGCCCAGGATGGCAGCTGCTGTGATGGTCTGGGTGAGTGTGATGGTAACTGGAGCACAGTGGTGGTTGTGGATGTGGAAGAAGCAGTTGTATTGTGGATCAGAGTTTTAGGTGTGGCCAGCTGGATTTTCTAATTTTGAGGCGTGGAGATAGAGGTAAGAATCAGAGATGATGTAAAGGTTTGGATTTGGCACCTGAAGGTATGAAAGCTCCATCAATTGACATGGAGAAATTCATAGTGGGAAAAGTAATGTCCATGAGTAATATAAAATCTTTCATTTTTCACCTTTTAGGATACAAGATATTTCAGAGACCATTTCATGATCATCTGGAAGTGTATTAGTTCAAGATGAGGACTAGTTAAACAATAGTAAAGAATTCCATCGGAAAAAAAAAATGGTGGCGGAGTAGACGGACGTGTCCCAAGCCTTGTCCCTGAGCAGACAGAGAATGGCTGAGTATAGCACGGGGAGTGTTTGTTGGTGTGCTAAGGTACAGCTGTACTTCAGGAGAAGGTGAGGGACTGCTGGACAGGGCTGTCCTGAGCAGGAAGCCCCCACTGCTGCTGGGTTTTCTCCTGGAGCCACCAGCTCGGACATGGAGATCACACTATCTTGAAGGAGAATGTGGATGTTATCAGAAGCCTGAAAATCAACAACTACTGCACCTACAGAACAGCTGCAAACCCAGGGAACCAGTCCCCAATTGCTGCAAACACGCGGATTCAGAGGAGCTCTATACTCCACCACAGAAAGGTTGGATTTCTCCTGGGATAAGGTGAGGTCCGTGGTCCCGCAGGACAGAGAAACACGCTTACTGCGGGAGCTGGAGAACCAGGGGAAGTCTGCACCTAGAGAAATCCGTAGCTGTTTGGGCTGGCGTGATTTGTGAATGTGGAAGGGGGTCCTCAGAGCAGCTAACAGATGGGATCTCTAAAAAACAACTTAATTTGATCTGACGCAAAAGAACAGCCTGGGAGTTTTAAAATTGTGCAGGCTTGGACACAAGATGAAAGGGGGACTGTGCACACTTTGCATGGCACCAGAGTCCATGCATTTGCGCTCTTTCCTCTTCAGATCCTTGCTTCTTTTTTTTTTTTTTTTTGGCTTAGTGACCAAACTTTATTTTTTTTATTTTTTTAAATTAATTTTTATTAATTTTTTATACATATCTCCCCATTGCCCCCCCTCCCTCCC
>JAAGEH010000269.1:914307-932050 GCA_011751065.1 Lasiurus cinereus | reverse complement strand
TCCTGGCATCTTCCAGCCCCTCTTCCTGCCCTGGGACCTGCAGACACGCAGCCCAGAGTCCTAGGGCCACGACTAGGGCTTTAGGAAGTGGACCCCGGTTTGGGCAACGGGTGGAGTGAGATGTTGGAGGTCCTCCCAGGCACAGGGACCAGGATGTGCAAAGGCTGAGAGTGAAGACCGAGCTGGCTCAGCAACTGGCAGGTGTACTTAAAAACAAACAAACAAATAAATAACTAAAAAATTATATATATATATATATATATATATATATATATATATATATATATAATTTACACACACACACACACACATTTCTGGCCCTAGCTGGTTTGGCTCAGTGGCTTGAGCATTGGCCTACAGACTGAAGGGTCCCAGGTTTGATTCTGGTCAAGGGCACATGCCCGGGTTGGGGGCTCATAGTAGAGGCTTTCAGGAGGCAGCTGATCAATGATTCTCATCATTGATGTTTCTCACTCTTCCTCTCCTTTTCTTTATGAAATCAATAAAAAAAATAAGTTTAAACATTAAGATTAAAAAATAAAAATATATCTATATATACTTTTATTTTGATTTTAGATGTAGAAAGAAAAGGAGAATGAGAGAGACAGACCAACATCCATGAGAAAGAAGAATCAGTTTCCTCCTGCATGACTGCTACGGGAATCCAGTCCCAACCCCAGGCAGGGCACTTGACTAGGACTGGCAAGTATCTGTGATCTCTAAGTACATGGGCTGACGCTCAATCAACTGAGACACAGCAGCCAGGACACTGAATCACTTTAATACAGGAAATTATCGTCAGGATGGTGATGGTCTTAGTAGCTCAGATGGGACAGTGTGGGCCTGAGGATTGACTTTTCTGCTGGTGCCCCTGTTTGTTGGAGGTGGGTGTCACAACACAGTAAAGGGACAGAGGTGGTCATGTAGAGTGTTGAGGAGAGAGAATGGTTTCCCAGTGGCCAAGGCCTTTAACTGTTTAACAGATGAGTGGACATGAGATGAATTGGAAACCGAAGAGTAATTCACACAAGAGGAGACCAGGGCTGGTACATATTTACTTCTCTAAACTCTCACCAGGATTTTGCTGTGACCCCTGGCATCTTCCAGCTTCTCTTCCTGCCCTGAGACCTGCAGGCAGAGTCCTAAGATCACGACTAGGGCTTAGGTTGCGGCATTAGGAAGGTTGAGAACCACTGGCTTAGAGGCTTGAGTGGTCATCTGTGAGATTCACTGGGCTCGGTGCACAGGGCCACCGGGGCTGGGACTTGAGTGACGGGTATGTGGAGAGATGTTGGCTGTGACCGGTGAAGGGGCATCAAGGGCAGCACCAGGGGAGGTGGCTCTGGGTCTCTGAGATCTGATGTGGTTTTCAGTAGGTGAGGTTGAGGGGGAAACCAGTCATAGAGGCCTTCAGAGCAGGACTCCAGGCTGCCTCTAGGAGTGTGGACTCTGGGAGTCTGGGCAGGACTGGATCGATGCTGTTTGCAGTTGGCAAACATTCTCTGGACCACACATGCTGAGGAATGAGTAAGAGGCCAAGGACATGCCAGTGGGGGCTGGGCTGTGGGAATGCAGGTGAGAGGTGTGGGAGAAGGAGTGATGGACACGTGGAGAGGGAGTGAGAATTCATGGCCACAGATTCTGACCTTGACATAGAGGGAATGGAGGGTGAGTCCATTTCGGGTGGGGTCTGGGTAATATAATAAGGGGAATTTTAGACTAATTTCCTGAAAAGAGGGATGTTGTGGTGCAACTACCAGGTCCGTAGCTTAGATGCCAATTATCTACCCACCTTCCATGTGCTGTGATGGCTGGCACAGTGATGCCTAGGAATGAGAGAGCATACATCAGTGTTACCTGGGCTTGAAACTCTACACTGGCATGGAAAAGGGAGAAGGGGAAAGAGAAACAGATTATGGAGGGGGTGAATTTCAATTTTGGAAAAGAAGATGATTAGGAAGCAAGCTGTCCTCGCCCCGGAAAACTTGTGTTATCTTTGTAGTGGTCCCTGGGGGATGATGCCGTGGGAGAGAAGTATGGTTCAAAGGACTTTGTGCATCAGGCAGTGCAAAGTGATGGCCGCAGCCCCCTGGGTTTTGGGGTGTAAGAGTGGTGCCATGTTTTTGGTGTCTTGGAGTGATCTTCTGGGGGAGTGTATGGGTGTTGCCTGACCTAATCAGTGTCAATCACTCACAGTCCCTTTATGGCCAGCATCACCCTGTGTTGGTGACACCATCTATTGACAAGAGGCAGTGCGGCCGACCTGTGAGCCCAGAGCTCAGGTATCTTCTCTCTGCTCAGCCGCCTTTGTTGCTGTGGGAAACAAAATATCAGTAGGAATTTAGGAAGCGAGTGACGTTCATGGGACCAAGGCCTGCTATCTCCAGTGTGGGAGCAGAGGCAGTGGATGAATGTGGAGGGTCATTACAGACTTGGAATCTTAGGAGAGAAGCTGATCATGGACCAAGCTTTCCCCTTTATGACAGGATATGGACTTTGAGGTTGCAGTTATTATCTTCTCTCAGGAGGAGTGGGGGGTGCTTGATGAGGCTGAGACTTCTGTGATGTGATGCTGGGTGTTCTGTACCTGTGTGTTCCTGTGCTTGTGATGTCTATGTGTTTCCTGTGAGTTTGTGTGCCTCTGCACCCTAGAAACATAGGCCTTCTCTTCCAGGGTGATGGAGAGGATAGTGTGTGTGAGAAGCCATGGCCCGCATTGAGGGAACCTCTTTCCACGTCCCACGTAGTTCAGGGTTCGGGTTCTGAAGGAGGCTGCACGCAAATGAAAAGAGAGACTAGAAAATATTAATTTGGCAATAGTGGGGGGCCAGGCGGGAGCCTTACTCTAGTGCAGCGGTTCTCAACCTGTGGGTCGCGACCCCTTTGGGGGTCGAACGACCCTTTCACAGGGCTCGCCTAAGACCAGCGGAAAACACCTATTTCCCATGTTCTTAGGAACCAACAGACTGCTCCCTCGGTGTAGCAAAGTGTAGCAATGTAGTTTACTGTTGTCATAGGAAGACTGTTGTCCATGCTACACCACGATTCAAGACAAAATTTCATTTATTTGTAATTAGAAATAAATATTTTACAATATATAATTACATATTGTTTTTGTGATTAATCCCTATGCTTTAATTATGTTCAATTTGTAACAATGAAAATACATCCTGCATATCAGATATTTACATTACAGTTCATAACAGTAGCAAAATTACAGTTATGAAGTAACAATGGAAATAATTTTATGGTTGGGGGTCACCACCACATGAGGAGCTGTCTTAAAGGGTTGGGGCATTAGCAAGGTTGAGAACCACTGCTCTAGTGGAAAGGACTACCACTTGCTCTGGCCTTTTCCTCCCTTTTATTAAGTCTTTGGGACACACCTATAGCCTTTAGGCAGGAAGTTACAAGAACAGAAATTCACATGAAACAAACAGGTAGAGGCTGCTTCAGCCAACAATGTTTCAACTAAACAGTGAGTGATTAGCTCTGACCTTTCAGAGCAGTTAAGGTGGACCAGCCTTCTGGTCTCCTGTTCACATTTATTAGTGAGACAATGTTTGGTTTCCGGCATCTCCCCAGTTTTCTTGCATCTGCAGACTAGAAATAAACATATAAGAACAAAAAATAAGACAAGCAACAATGGCTATGCTAAGAGGTAAATGAATATGTCTGTAGTAAATTTCATTCTGGGCCAACAATCCTTTGAGTCCCAGTTTCAGTGTCCAACAGTTTTTTGAGTGTACATGTTAGCGATGATATTTCAGTTCTGGATGGTGGACAAATGGTGGCAATGCAGGTTCGACCCTCTCTAGTTTGGTCCTGGGCAACCTGCATCGACACACAGCTGCTGACTGCCAGGATGGCAAGGTGTCGTCAGCATCTTCCATTTCTGGACTGTTTCTCCTCTTGTCTTCATAGCTGAAGCATTCTCTGTTGTAGGAATTCACATGGTCTTGGAGCCGTTTTTCTGAAAATATATAATCATTTTCGACCAAAAGTTAGTAAAGGAATTTTTTGACTTTGGATCCTTTTTATTTTTGCCCAAATGATTTTCCTTTGGCTTATTTTAATACTATGTATGTTTTTCATGGGTGTCTTGCTGTTAAGTAAAAAAAAAAAAATTTCTAGATGTAATTTGCTTACAGGATACTTTTCCTTACATAATAATACTTTTATGTAAAGTATTATTACATAAAAATATTACTCCCCTATCCCCCTTTTATAAATTTAATTATTAGGAGCCTTTTGGAAAAATTTTTATAATGCAGTCTTGATGACTTTAAAATTTGATTTTTTTTTTTGCACAAAAATATGACTGCTTTATGTTTATTGCATGTTAAGCAATTTTTTATGCGATGAACTACCAATAGAAATTTTAGTTAATACTTTAGGAACAACTTTTTTCCAGTACTTAATTCACTTATTTCAATTAGCCAATTTAAATTAATTTGAAAACTTGACTACTATTTTATTGCCAAATTTAATATTCTAACAACAATCTTAGTTTTACCCTGTAAATATTAGTGGAAAGGATTATTTGCATTCTTGAGTGGGCCCTGAGCATTCTTGGTGTTAGGCTGGATTTAGAATATAGGGCAGCTGTCGGCCAAATCTCTGTCTGTTGCTGGGTCCCGATCTGAGCTGCACCAAATCTTTATCTGTCATCTGTGTCCCGAACTGAGCTGGGCCAAATCTCTGTCTTGTCACCTGGGTCCCGATCTGGGCTGGGCGTGGGAAGCGAAGCAGCCATGGGGCAGGAGACCTCCCTCAGAAAGGGTGAAGGTTCAAGCCCCTGCAATGTCGGGGAGGTGAGGGTCTGTGCCTCACCTCTGTGATCCCCAAGTTCTCTCCTGATGGCCCCTCTGCGACTGTGCCTGTCTTAGGTTGTTCCTTCCTTGAGGAATCTTACCCGTCTCTGGCTAACCAGCCATCCTCCGGGGCCAAGCGGGTTGATGTGAAGTTCAGTTCCGTCTCCTTGGTAGCCTATGCACCCGTGGTCTCCAGGCCCAGTACCTGCCTTGGGATCCCGTCGCCTGCTGGCGGGGTTCCAGCACTGATCACATATCTCGGGAACCCAGGTTTCTTCTTCTAGGAGGGCCCAGCTCACACCACTGAGTGAGAAACATATCCATGGTACCAGCCATCAAGAAGCTTCAACTTCAGCATGAACAGAAAGCTCAGGCAACAGCTGTGGGAGGGTCCCTCTTGGCAAAAAGAGCAAGAAGCCAGAACCGGTTTGGCTCAGTGGATAGAGCGTCCGTCTGCGGACTGAAAGGTCCCAGGTTCGATTCTGGTCAAGGGCATGTACCTTGGTTGCAGGCACATCTCCAGTGGGGGCGTGCAGGAGGCAGCTGATTGATGTCTCTCTCTCATCAATGTTTCTAACTCTCTATCCCTCTACCTTCCTCTCTATAAAAAAATCAATAAATTGTATTTTTTGGGGAAAAAAAAAGAACAAGAAAAGCCAATATAGAATGCTCAAGTGCCTTCTCACTGCCTAATTCCTTTCATGATCTTTTTAAAATTGCTACCAAACATTCAAAGAATTAGATTGTAAGTTTGTTTGGGATATTTGTCAAAAAATTGTAATGACATTGTAGAATAATATCATGTAAGGATATTCTTTGTTCTAGGCCATGGCAATTCAATTTCAAACTGGCTATCAATTTTTTTTTGTATAGACAAGGTTTAGTTACTTTATTAGAATACTTAATCAAATTGCTTACAAAATGGCTTTTTTTAGCTGAAAACCTTGATTTTTATTTAAAAGGTTAATTTATTAATTAAAGTAGGTATTTTAATTTAAAAAGCAAAGCAGATTTAGTAAATGTTTATGGCTGATTCACAAGCCACAAATGTTACCCCACCTCTAGCTTAAGAATATAGGCAGCTATGGGCTTTTTGTTATTTAAAATTCTGCTGGTGGAGTTTTAAGAAATATTTAGTTACTTCATTTTGCCCTTCTTAGAGACTACATTAGGCAGGGGAATCAGCATACCTAAGCGTTCTTACCCATGAAGGATCAGGAACATAAGTCAAAAATACTTCCCCATGTGTCCCAGGTAATATTACCGTACAGCTGGTAACTGTTGGCATTGCAAGAAAGATGTTCTCAGGCGTCTGTACCGTCCTCTTTACCATGCTCCCGGTGGCCTTCAGGCTGTTTGTTGTTCGGCTCGTCCTCCTCCTGATCCTCTTCAGTGGATTGCTTGGAGTCGCTGCTCTCTGTGACTGAGGGAGTTGATTGTCTGCAGCTGCATGGGTGTGGCTCTAGGCACAAGGTCCTCATTAGTCTGGCTAATTTCTCTCTTGGATCCCTGTTACAGTTTAATATTTCTACCAGGAATCCACACGGGTTTGGAAAAATTTTCTGGAAAAATACAAGCATACCCTCTCCCAAAGGTTAATAATGGATCGGGTCCCTTCCATAAACCAGATTCGGGATCTTTCCATTTAACTAAACCATTTTTTGTTTTTGTTTTATCCTGACACCAATGTAGCTCCATAGGTGTCTGTCCATCAGCATCACAAGTGAAAAACTGTAAAGTAATTAAGGCTTGGTACAGCCTACCCACAGGTGATTTCTCCATCATCCCCCTTTTTGTTTTTCAAGTTGGGATTTTAGTCGCTGATGCTGTCCTTCAATAATGGCCTGTGCTTGAGAATTATATGGTATTCCTGTAATGTGCAGAATTTTCCACCTTTTACAAAATTCCTGGAATTGACAGCTTATGTAAGCAGGCCCATTATCAGTTTTAATAATTTTTGGAACTCCCATGACGGCAAAAGCAGCGAGGCAATGATTAATAACCTGTTTTGCCCTTTCTCCTGTAGATGCAGTAGCCCATATTATTTTTGAAAAGGTGTCTACAGAGACATGTAATGCCCCAAGGCGTCCAAAGGAAGTATAATGCATTACATCCATTTGCCAGGTATGGTCTCTTAGCAAACCTCTAGGGTTGACTCCTGTGCTAGGTAGGCCCTTGAGGTAGATGTAACATACAAGTGGGACATTCCTTAATAATCTGTTCTGCCTGCTGTGGAGTGATTGAGAATTGTCTAGACAGCATTTTGGCAGGCTGATGTAAAAGCTGATGGGATTCTAAGGCTTCTTTTAATAAAGCAACCAATTGATCAGCATGTGCATTTCTTTTTGTTAAAGGACCAGGTAAGACACTGTGAGCCCTGATGTGAGTGATATAAAAAGGATATTGTCTTTATTGTACAATTTGCTGAACTTGTTTAAATAGTAAAAATAAACTTTAGTCACTAAGCGATTTCAACTGGGCAGTTTCAATTCTATTCACTAAGTTCACAGAGTAAAAAGAATCAGAGATGATATTAAGAGGTTCTTGGAAATCCTGCAATGCAGCCTTAATTGCTTCTAGTTCAGTTCTTTGTATGACTGGTCAGTATAACTCGGTCTGAATTTACTGTATGATAGGCAGCTTTTCCCATTAGATGATCCATCAGTAAAAACAGTTAAAGCTCCAGGAATAGGTTCCTGCCTAGTATTTTTTGGTATAATAATGGGGGTATTATATAAAAATTGTAGTAATTTATGTTTTAATAGGTGACAGCTAAGTTCCCCTGAATATCCACTTAACCCAATTTGCCAATTTATATCAGTCTGAAATAACATTTTTGATTGCTTCCCAGTGAGTGGGAGGAAGATACACTGAGGCTCTTCCCCTCTAAGCTGTTTACAACGTTTTCTAATTTGAAATATTAATTGGACCATTAGTTCTACGTATGTACCTGCAGTTCTAGAGGATTGATGCCCTAGGTGGACCCATTCAATAATAGCAGGAGAGTTTTTATTTTGAAAGATGACTCCAGTGGGACTATTTGCAGTGGGGTTAATTTGTCCCAATAAAGGTAATTCGGCTGTACTCGAGCTACTTGGGCTAAGGAAATTGCCTGCTCAACTCTTGGCAATTCATTCCTAGCTTCATCTGTTAATGTTCGGGGAGAGGAAAGATTAGAGTCACCTCTAAGTATACTAAATAAATTTGTCATTTCTCCCGTAGAGATCTTCAGATAAGGTCTTAACCAGTTCATGTCCCCTAATAATTTCTGAAAGTTATTTAAAGTTTTAAGACAGTCTTTTTTTATCTGCACTTTCTGAGGCCTAATGCATTGGTTTTCAATTATGGTTCCCAAATATTGGAAAAGCATTTCTTTCTGTACCTTTTCTGGAGCAATTCTTAAGCCCCATTTAGGGAGCTCCTCTTCTAATTGGGAAAACATGGCAAAGGTCTGTTCTTCCCTTGGGCTTGCTAAGAGCAAGTCATCCATGTAATGGATAATGTAACATTGGGAGTATTTGTCTCTTAAAGGCTGAACAGCTTGAGCCACATATTTTTGACACAAAGTAGGGCTTTTGGCCATTCCTTGAGGTAAAACCTTCCATTGATATCTTTCCATGGGTTCTATATTATTAATAGATGGCACTGAAAATGCAAATCTCTGTTTATCTTAAAGTGCCAAGGGAATGGTGAAAAAACAATTTTTAAGATGTACCACTATAAGAAACCAATTTAAAGGGATTTGTGAAGGCGCTGGGAGTCCAGGTTGTAAAGCTCCCATGGTATGCATAGTAGCATTGATTGCTCTAAGATCAATTGCCTTTTTCCTATCGCCTTTTTAAGGATTGTAAATATAGGCGTATTCCAAGGACTATTGGAAGGTTCTATGTGGCCAGCTTCTATTTGTTCTTGTATTAATTCATGAATATGACCTAATTTCTCCTTGGTTAATGGCCACTGATCCACCCATACAGGTCTATCATCTTTCCATTGTATTGGATCAGCATGAGGGCGAGGAGACTGAGCAGTGACCGCTCCTAAAAAGGTTGATATGCCATCTGAGTCATTAACTGCTGTCCTTTGCCAGTAACAATACATGCCCATAAACCTTCTAAAACATCCCGGCCCCATAAATTGACTGCAATTTTAGGGATGATGTAGGGCTGAAATCATCCTGTCTGTCCTTCCTCATCTTGCCATCTTAACACTGCAGCACCATGTTGTGTATCATCAGGAATTCCTATGCCTTTAACTGAGCCTATAGCTTCTGCCGTGGACCAATATGGAGGCCAGAATTCTTTGCTGATAACACTAACATCTGCTCCAGTGTCCACTAGACCCCTAAATTGTTTTTCCTCTATTTTTAAATTAATCATAGGACGGGTTTTGCTAATTTTGTGTATCCAATAAATGTCTGAGCTTCCAAATCCTTGCATTCCTCTTTTCCTATTTATAGCCTCACCTTGCTGAACATAAGGTAGAAGTAGTATCTGAGCAATTCTTTGTCCTGGAGTAATTTGCATAATCTGATTACATTCTAGTATAACTTTAATTTCTCCTTCATAATCTGAATCAATGACTCCAGGCAGAACAGTTAGTCCTTTTAGAGTGTTTCCACTCCTTCCTAAGATTAATCCTAAAGTTCCCGGTGACATAGGACCCCAAATTCCTGTGGGAATAGCTTGCCAAGCAATATCGGGGGTCAAAGTGATCGCTATAGTGCTGTTAAAATCCAGGCCTGCGCTTCCTGGAGTTGCTCAGATGAGGGAATCCACTGTGGGCCTTGCAGGGCAGGTTTCCCCTATTAATAACGGGACTGGGGGGCACCCCTCTGGCCGTTTCCCAGCGGTTGACCATGCCCTGTATCTTTTTTTTTTAAATATATTTTATTGATTTTCTACAGAGAGGAAGGGAGAGAGATAGAAAGTCAGAAACATCGATGAGAGAGAGACATCGATCAGCCGCCTCCTGCATGCCCCACAGGGGAGATGTGCCCGCAAGCAAGGTACATGCCCCCGACTGGAATCGAACCCGGGACCTTTCAGTCCGCAAGCCGACGCTCTATCCACTGAGCCAAACCGGTCTCGTATGCCCTGTATCTTGATCTAGAGGCTGCCCATTTCTATGAAATTTTGATTTACACTGTTTGGCCCAATAGTTCCCCCTCTGACATCTAGGATACCTAGAGATTGGATCTCTCAGAGGCTGTGTTTTCGCCTCTCCCTTGAGTGCTACCTTGTGTCCTTCTTAAAGGCCAAAACCTTCACAACATTTAAAATATAGTTATTAATTCTTATTCGATAAAGTTTTCCATGCAATTTCAAGTATATTAGATCGGTTAAATTTAAAAAGATGTCCTTTAAGAAGAGAGAACAAATTTCTTGTATTACTCCAGGCCCCTGGAGCTTTCCAAGAATCATCTCTGTTAAAGCCTTGAAATTTTAACATGAAAAACCATTAAATATATATATTCATATATGATTTAAAGATTATAATATTTTTTATAATTATCTTAAGATATCAATTATATCTTTAAACTTTTTATATTAAAACTTTCAGTTAGGAATCACAGAATTAATCCTTTTTTATTAGACCAATAAACAACATATTTTGAATTCCTAATTATTAGAGAAATTTTATTTTCTCCCAATTTAATTTGCATTTAGCTGAAAACCTTGATTAATAACACAAAATCTTCTCCTTTTGGTTCCTTTATGCCATTTTTCTTAAAAAATAAAGACCAGTTCTGGGTTTTTCTTTTTCTGCAGCTTTTGGGGAGAGATTCCAGCTTAAAACCATGTCTAATATGTCCAAAAAGGTGGACAGTTGTGCGCATTTCTTTTTAAGCCGGGCTTCTCTCCTCACGAGTACAGAAATTCCAGACACATCTCTAAATTTGTAAAACTTTTTCATGGCAAGAAAGGAGACTTTAGATTAGTATACTGGGAGAGTGGGCTTTCATATTGGATTGCCTAATTTGGCCAAGATTAGCATTTCCCTGCGATTTCTCTTATAATTTTTAAGTGAAACCTTAAGTAATCTCATTGCAGAAGAGCAGAGAGCCTTGCCCTCTCCTGCCACCTTTGAATTTCTCCACACCAGAGGCGGTTTCAGCAGTGGAGTTTCACTTATTACAGATTTCAGATTCCAAATGCAAACTAAGATTTTAACTTGAACAAGAAACCACATTATTTAAGCATGCAAACCAAAAGTCTATAATAAAGTTTACTTTGTATTTATAACCTAATTCTTCCCCATTAGCCTGGCTGCAAAAGACATTCCCACCCTACTTACAGATCGAGACTCTGTAGTTAATCCGTGGGCTTTGCATACGTTGAATTCCCCTTACCTTTTCCTAGGTGAATTTTCCCTCACCTTTACCTAGGTGAATTTTCCCTCACCTTTTCCTAGGTGAATTTTCCCTCACCTTTTCTTAGGTGAATTTTCCCTCACCATTTTCCTTCCTTCGCTCTTAGGCAAAAAATACCTTCTCCTCCAGACGTCCCGCGGTCAGATGTGGGAACCTCTTTCCACGTCCTGCATGGTTCAGGGTTCCCGGTTCAGGGTTTGGGGTCTGAAGGAGGCTGAAAAGAGACTAGAAAATATTAATTTGGCGATAGGCGGGAGCCTTCCTCTAGTCACTAGAGTCTAGTGGAAAGGGCTACCACTTGCTCTGGCCTTTTCCTCCCTTTTATTAAGGCTTTGGGACACACCCCTAGCCTTTAGGCAGGAAGTTACAAGAACAGAAATTCACATGAAACAAACAGGTAGAGGCTGCTTCAGCCAACAATGTTTCAACTAAACAGTGAGTGATTAGCTCTGACCTTTCAGAGCAGTTAAGGTTGACCAGCCTTCTGGTCTCCTGTTCACATCTATTAGTGAGACAATGTTTGGTTTCCGGCACCGCATGGCTTTGAGGTTCGAAGGCTTGGAGAAAGGGCTGACGCGAAAATTATACAGAAGACAGAAATAAATAGAGGAAGGTGCATGTGTCTACTCAGAGCATCACTCCCGGACCCTTCACAGCCCCAAAGAGGCTGCTTCCATGCAGTTGCCTTAATGGGCCTATCAAGTATGTCAGGTTCTCCTACTGAGCCCTGGGTGTTTGCGGCAGTCCTGTGATGTGTTTTGACCAGTGAAATGAGGTGGGAGTGAAGTCTGTTACCTCTAACAGAAGAGTCTAAAAACACTAAGACTAGCCATCCTTCCTTTCCACTTCATATATATATATATATATATATATATTTTTTTTTTTTTTGATTTTTTACAGAGAGGAAGGGAGAGGGATAGAGAGTCAGAAACATCGATGAGAGAGAGACATCGATCAGCTGCCTCCTGCATGCCCCCACCAGAGGTGTGCCTGCAACCAAGGTACATGCCCTTGACCGGAATCAAACCTGGGACCTTTCAGTCCACAGGCCGACACTATCCACTGAGCTAAACCGGTTTCGGCCTGCCTTTCCATTTCTGATACCACCTAGTAGTACCAACATAGTGCTTCTACTTTATCTCAGTCCCAGAGCAACCAGGGTGTTCATGATATGAATAAGAAAGATAGCTTCTTTAGTATAAGCCACTAAAGTTTGGGCCTGTTTGTTAACCACAATAACATCTAGCCTGTTTTAGTGGGTACGCATCCCCTGTTCTCCCCTCTAGGAGGCAGCAGAGCCTAACATTAGAAGCCAGTGCTCTGTTAGAGACAGCTGTGTCTCTAACAGCCCTGCCTTTATTAACTCTACAATCAGGCAATTTACGTTGAGTCTCTGAGCCTGGATTTCCTCCCCATTGAATAGATGGTTAAACCACGGTTAAACCACCTCAGGTTGCGGAGAGGATTAAATGAAATAATAATGCAGGTAAAGCATTGAATCCAGGGCTGGCACCTGTAGTAAACATTTGGTAACTGTTAGCTCCTTAGCTTCACAATGGCTACTGACCACAGACATCCAGACAATGCAGGAACTGTCAATTTTTTGGCCTATGTAAGCCTTCAAGTTCTGCTTTGAAACAAGTAGAGTGGGATTATGTATATTCTCTTATAGCCTGTTTTCCTCTTAATAATGTGATATTTTTATGTTAAATATAAAGAATCTGACAGCTGGATGAGCATCTGATAGTTGGTTGAGCATCTTCCCATGTACAGAAAGGTTACCAGTTCAATTCCTGGTCAGGGCACAAACCACGTCTCTTGGTTGTATTCCTGGTGGGTTGGGGGCATGCAGGAGGCAGCTGATGGGTGTTTCTCCATCTCAGTTCATTTCTCTAAAATTCAAATAAAGCTTATATAACTATATATATTCATTTAGATTTGTGGTTTCAGGAATCAACGAAATAGCACTTTCCACCTCAGGGGGCGTTCTGGGTTTCATGGTATCTGCAACAATATCTCCAAACAAGAGATCAGTTACAGACAACACGCCACCAAAGCCTATAACAGCCACCAAAGCCTCAAGTGGTCATTTTCCAGTGCCATTTAGTGTCCCAAAACCAACACTGCCATGGCCAGTCAGTGACTGGGATCCTAATGGCATCTGGGGGACCTGGAAAGTACCTTATCCAAAGGGCAATGGGCCCAATGATGGCTGAGTTTAGCCAGTGAAGGCCCAGAAGAGGAGCATTACCCAGGTGCCCCTTGTTTTGGGTGTGACGTCCAGCATCTTCCTCCTGTTGGTCATCTTGAGCGCTTTCTTCTGTTCCCACAGTCAGAGGCCCTGGTGCTCTGCCTCAAAACCACTTCGAGGTGCCAGAGGCTGTCCCTGCTCTGAGGGGTGTGTCTGAGGCTTGTGGAGTCACAGCAGGAGGGATGGAAGCCTCCTTGCTTCCCAGACTCCTCTGCTTACAGAGTTCCACTCAGCTCACCTCCTGCACCTTCCAGTGTCGGTCCCACAGCCCAGGTCGCAGCTTACAGAATAGCGAGTCTCCGGTGGGGAACAGAGGGTGACAAGCGGCAATGCCAGCCAGGAAGGACGTGGTGGTGTGGTTGAGCTGGGAGGATTCAGGAAACCCACGTCTGTTTTATGTCTAAAGGCAACAAGAAACATGAGGGAAAGTTTTGTGTGAGGAGTTTGTCTTTCATTTTCAGGGAGTGCCACCATTGATGCTTGTGAACAAAAGAGATGTTGTCTGAGGTAGGATTCTACCCTTTTCCCAAAACTGCTCAGAGGAAGAACTAGAATACTACTGGACAGCACTGAGGGACAGAAAGAAATCCTGTAGCCCTAACCGGTTTCGCTCAGTGGATAGAGCATCGGTCTGGGGATTCAAGGTTCCCAGGTTCGATTCCGGTCAAGGGCATGTACCTTGGTTGCAGGCACATACCTAGTAGGGAGTGTGCAGGAGCCAGCTGATCGATATTTCTCTCTCATCGATGTTTCTAGCTCTCTATCCTTCTCCCTTCCTCTCTGTAAAAAAACAATAAAAAAAAAATATATATATATATATAAAGAACCTTCTATCTTAGGCCTGTTGGAATGGGAAATATTTCATAGAGCAACTCATGAGTGTGGTATTCTGAGAAACAGTTCAGAGTGAAGACTTTGTTAAATGGTAGCGGAGAGTGTATGAACCAGGGAGGAGTTGTAGATCACCTTTTTATTTATGTTTTATTTTTAAAGTGGGTTTCTTCTTTTTTTTAAAAAAAATACGTATATATTTTATTAATTTTTTTTTTTTTACAGAGAGGAAGGGAAAGGGATAGAGAGTTAGAAACATCGATCAGCTGCCTCCTGCACACCTCTCACTGGGGATGTGCCTGCAACCAAGGTATATGCCCTTGACCGGAATCGAACCTGGGACCTTTCAGACCTCAGGTTCGCAGGCCGATGCTCTATCCACTGAGCCAAACCAGTTCGGGCTAGAGCACCTTTTTATTTTGTAATTGGACACAAGGAAGAGTCATTCAAACAGGATGAGACGAGCTGGTGCATCTTTACCTCTTAAACACTCAACAGGAATCTGTCATGACCATGAGCCTAGGCTGTTTTTCTTAATCTGGTGGATTTCCTTAGGGGCATGAAGGGTCGGTCATCTGTGAGACTCACTGGACGTGGCAGAGAGGGCCATAGGTGACGGTACCTGAATGATGGAGGCCATGACTCATGAAGGGACATCCGATGCAGCGGCAGTGAAGGTGGCTCCGGATATCTGAGATGGGATGGGTTCTCACTAGGTGAGGTGAGGGAAGCCTTCCTATCAGGACTCAAGGCTCTGTCTTCAGGGTGGGCTGTCTGAGTCAGGTTAGTGCTTCATTCAGTTTGAATTTGCCCAGCATCCTCTGCACCCCACTCTGGGTAAAGGGTAGGAAGCCACGGACATGATTATGAGGGCCGTGGTGGTGGGAGTGCAGGTGGGAGAGAGGTGTGGTAGAAAGAGCGATGGATGTGCCCTTGGAGAGGGAGTGATTCATGGCTGACACAGAAATACAAGTGAATGAAGGGTAATCCCCTTTCTGGTGGTGTCTTTATGATATCCTGTGGGGGAATTTTAGGGTTACTATTGAAGGAGGGGATGTTGTCATGCTACATGCTAGGTCCCAATCTTAGGTGCCATGTAGGTGCACACTTGCCGGTTGGTGTGGCGGGCTGACACAGCAATCCTTTGGAAAGAGACAGCATATATCAGGGCCACCTGGGCTTGAAAATCTCCCGCTGTCCTGGGAAAGAGGAAGGGGACAGGGGAAGGGGAAGGGAGGTACACATTACAGAGGGGGTGGATTTGAGTTTTGGGAAAGAAGCTGATTCAGAAACAGCTGATCCTCCTCATGGCATATTTGTGTTTTTGTTGAAGTTGTGCCTCTGGGAATGAAGATAGGTGAGAGAAAGTGTGCTTCACAGGATTATAGGGAGCAGGTAGTGAAAAGCGATGGCCTCAGCACCCTTGATTGAGATTGGAAGGGTAAAGGTGATGCCATGTTTTCTGGTGTCATAGAGGGATAATCTAGGGCACTCTCTCTATGGTCCACAACTCCCTCTCTGTGTTCATGATAACCAGTTACTGACCAGACCCAGTGTGAGGCCCAGAGCACAGGTATCATCCACCTGCTTATCTGCCTCATTGTTGTGGGAAAGCACAGCATCCATAAGAATACAAGGAGAGATGGACTTGGTATATTTTCAGATATTGGGAGTGGAAGGGTCCGCTAAATTGGGAGGATGATGACCGTAAAATCCTAGGAGAGAAGCTGATCATCGGCTGAACTGTCTCCAATCTGCCAGAATATGAACTTTGAGGACGTGGCCATCGCCTTCTCTCCAGAGGAGTGGGGGCTCCTTGATGAGGCTCAGAAACTTCTGTTCCGCGAGGTGATGCTGGAAGTGTTTGCACTGGTCTCATCTGTCGGTAAGCCCTTCACATCTCTCCTCGTGTCCTGAGGTGATGTCCTCTCTTCCTGTGTTCTCCACTTGTGGCGCTCTCTCTCTGTCCCACAGCCAGTCCATGGACTCTGCTGATTCACCCCCTTTCTTGTCAATCGTGCTGCGGCTGCCAGTGCTGAGCTGTGTGGAGAGTCTTGATGAATGGACTCCACGAGCACCCCTAGAACCCATTGTCTCCCAAAGTGCAGACAGTGAATGGGAGTCAGGAGTTCTACAGACAGATCAATAGATTCACCTTGCTCTTCCTTTTTCTTTTCACTATGTCTACATCCATGGCTTCCACTTTTGTCCCTTCCTTTGATCTTAAGGTCCTTGGTGACTGCCTGAGCCAGGTTATGGTCTTGACTTACATGAACCATGAACAGTTCTTCGAAGGCCCTCCATCCGTTATTATCTGTAATACTCTTTCATCGAATACTATTGCATGTCGAGGTGCTCTGGGCCAGGGCTTGCTGCTCACCTCTGTTGTCCTTCATGAATACTCAGAATATTTAGGTTCCAGGTGTTTGTATGATAGAAGGTACAAGGAGAACATGGTGTTTTCTCATGATGAATATGCACAATGGATTCGGAGAAGGCTGGGCACTTCTGGGTGGCAACTGGGAGAAGGTATGGCACCAGTTCTGTGTTCAGATCATACCACGAGTCTGCTCCTGGCAACGCTGTTTAGGTGCAGGTGCCACTGGCCACAACGTTTTTTTACCTTTTCTTTCTCATACTTGACAGTTTGCTGACTTCTCATTTCATCAGACTGTTGGCTACCTTCACCTTTTGTGGCCTTTTTATATCACCTGTTCCTCTGCATTGCTTGCTGTGCAGTGTTCACAAACAGTGGCCTGCACTTGTGTTATGAGGGGCACATACATTGAGTGGCCAGATTATGATGATCTCTGAATGCATAATAATCTAGCCACTTGATGTATTTGTATCTCAAATGGTACCAAAAGTATTCTAGATTTTTGCTGGAGATCAGCCACCTATTTGCCCTGAGCTTTTGTCAGCCAGTGCAAAGGGGAAAACTGATCAGGTGCACAATTTACTGTATCTTTGATAACAAATCAATGAGGTACTCAAGAGAAGTACACTGAGTGGCCAGATTATTATGCGCTCAGAGATCATAATAATCCGGCTACTCAGTGTATATGTGTAAGTAGTTCTCCAACACCCAGATACTAGTTTATTGAATTTAACTTGGAAACAGACATAACTATCCTCCTGCACAGCCATCCTATGTTACCAGCAGAGAAGCACAGGTAGATACTCTTAGTAGAACAACAAGCAGGAGATTCTGCTTCTCTTCCATGTGATGTTTGCCATCTTTTTGTCATATTTCCAGTGAAGTATTTTCTGGTTTGTTAGCTTCAAATGCCCATAATTTTACAGCAACCTCTTATTAAGCTTTCCTGCAGATCTCTTATTTTGAGACAATTGCATGGAAACAGTGTAATATGTAGAATACACTTTTGTATTATAACTTCCCCCTGATACCTCAGTGAATATTCTTCTTCTTCTTCTTTTTCTTCTTCTTTTTCTTCTTCTTCTTCTTCTTCTTCTTCT
>JAAGEH010000269.1:870106-891686 GCA_011751065.1 Lasiurus cinereus | reverse complement strand
GGTGCAGAGCCTGAGGGGCTGGCCTGTGGGCTGATGTCAGGGCCTCATACTGTCCTGGCCTCTGAGATAGTGGGGTCCTGGGACCGTCCAGCCGCTGTTGTCGGGGGACCTTGGACCTGGGGACCTTGAAGGGACATCAGGCCCAGAATCCTAAGTCCAGGGCAAGAGGCTTATGAGTGCCACCTGATTTTGGCAATCAGTGGAACTGTGGATGATAGGGCCTTCCATGCATGGGTTCCAGAATGTGCTAAGGCTTGAACTGAAGACTAAGCTAATTCCGGGACCAGCAGGTGTCCATGTTATAAAAATAAGAACTGGAAACAGTGGGACAGGAATCAAGTCCAGAGGAGCTTTGTGACAACTTGGGTTTCTGTCCTGCTGGTGGTGGGATCAGTGGGGTAATTGGAGCAGTAGATAGAGCAGGTGATGTGTCCCAGGTCTCATTAGACTCCTGTGACTGCAGCATGATGCACAGTATGGCTGTGAGGACGGTGGTAGGAAGACTACAATGGAAGCTGCTGTGAAGGCCTTGGTGAGTGTGATGGTATCGGGAGCACAGTGGTGATTGTGGATGTGAAAAAAGCAGTTGCTTGCTGGATTGGTGACTTAGTCGTGGCCACGTGGGTTTTCTAATTTTGAGGATTGGACAGTGAGCTAAGAATCGGAGATGATGAAAAGGTTTGGATTTAGCACCATCAACTGACATGGAGAAATTCATGGTGGGAAAAGTCATGTTCATTAGGGATATGAAGTATTTTAATTTTTTCCTATTAGGGCATGAGATATTTCATGACCATCTGGAACTCTGAGTAGTTCAAGATAAAGACTATTTTAAAAAATAGTAAAAAGTATTTACTATAGACTAGGAAAGAATTGTAGATCACCTTTTTATTTTATTTTATTGAAGGTAGAAGAGTAATTCATAAAAAGTGAGACTGTGGCTGGTGCATATTTACTTCTTAAGCACTCACCAGGATTTCTTGTGGACCTTTGTGTTCATCCAGTTGGGTTGACTTGCTTATGGGCCTGAATGGCCATCTGTGGGACTCACTGGGCATGGGATAGAGGGCCATAGGCAGTGGGACTTGAGTCCTGAGGGCTGTGAGTGGAGAAGGGATATCAAGTGCAACAGCAGTAGAGGTGGGCTCTGGATAACTGAGTTGATGTGGTTCTCAATAGGCGAGGTGAAAGGAAAAAACAAGTTGGGAGGGAGACCTTCATAGCTTCACTGAAGGCTGTGTCTTGGGTGTGGGCATTCAGAGTCAGGTTGTACTTGATATTGTTTGAACTTGCCATGCATTGTCTGGAACACACATGCTGAGTAATGACTAAGGACAAGGAGATGCCTATGGGAGCTGGAGCTATGGGAGTGCAGGTGAGAGAGGTGTGGGAGGAGGAGTGATGTGCTCTTGGAGAGGGAGTGTGAATTCATGGCCACAGATCCCTGATACTGTCATAGAGGCAATGAAAGTTGAGTCCATTTATTGTGATAACTGGATGCTACAACCTGAGGAATTTTAGGGTTATTCCTGAAAAGATGGGTGTTCTGGCCTTACATGCCAAGTCCAGAATTTAGGTATCATATAGGTGCACACCTGCCTGTTGTTGTAGAGCAGATACAGTGATCAGTAGAATGGGATAGGATACATCAGTGTCACCTGAGCGTGAAAATCTCTACTGGTTTGGGGAAGGCAGAAGTGTAAGAGAGAAATACATTACAGAGGAGGTGAGTTAGAATGTTGAAAAGAAGGCGGTCATGAAACAATCCCTCCATTTCATGGTATATATGTGTTGTCTTTGAGTTGTGACTCTGGGAATTAATCTGTATGAGAGAAGTGGGATACAAAGAATTATGTGGAACAGGTAGGGCACAGTGTTGGCCTCAGCACCCTAGGGTGACCAGTGATGCAATTTTTTTCCTGGTCTTAGAGGGAGAATGTGTTGGACAACAAGGATATCACTCCACAAGACCAGTGTCAAATCACTCATATTTCTCTGTATAACCAACATTTATCTGTTCCCTATGTTGGTGACACCCATTGCATTGACCCTAAATGAGGCCCTGAGGTCAGGTATAATCAATCTGGACGTCTGCTTTATTGCTATGGGAAGACACAGTATTAGTAGGAATATAAGAAGAGAGTGACTCTGATGGATGCAAGGTCTGCTGTTTTCTGTGATGTGGGGAATGGAGGGAGCAGATGGATATGGAAAGTGGGGAGTATCATGAAAGTAGAAGAGAAGCTGATCATGGACTGAACTGTGCCCATTACGACAGGATATGGACTTTGAGGATGTGGCCATTGTCTTCTCCCAGGAGGAGTGGGGGCTCCTGAATGAGACTCAGAGACTTCTGCACTGCGATGTGACGCTGGAAGTGTTTGCACTTGTCTCATCTGTAGGTAAGATCTTCACATTGTCTCAGTGTCCTGAGGTGATGCCCTCTTCCTTTATTTATTCTCAAAACAGCTTTCTCTCTCCCACAGCCAGAAGCTGGGTTCTGGTCTTTTCTGCCCCTCTCTTGTCAAATGTGTGGTGGCTGCCATGATGAACTGTATGGAGATCCCTGACCAATGTACTCTAAGACCATCCATAATACCCATTGCCTCAAAAAGTGCAGAAATTGCCAAAACCTGTTTGGTTCAGTGGATAGAATGTTGGCCTGCGGACTGAAAGGTCCCAGGTTCGATTCCGGTCAAGGACATGTATCTTGGTTGCGGGTGCATCCCCGGTAGGGGGTGTGCAGGAGGCGGCTGATCGATGTCTCTCTCTCATCGATGTTTCTAACTGTCTGTCCCTCTCCCTTCCTCTCTGTAAAAAAATCAATAAAATATTAAAAAAAAAAAGTGCAGAAATTGTCTGAGAACCGGGAGTTTTACAGGCAGCTTAATTGGTTCCATCTTCCTTTTCCTCTTCCTGGGAGGGTGACAATACCTACATTTATTTCCTTCTTCCCCCTTCCTCTCCGGAAAGGTGCTTTATGACAGCCTGTGCCAGGTTATGTTTTTACTTACATGAACCATGAGTTATTCTTGCAAGACCCTTCTTCAGTTTTGTTTGTAATATTACCTTAGCTGAGGACTATTGCGGGCCAAATTATTCTGGGCCAGTGCTCGCTGCTCTCCTCTATTGTCTTTCACTAATACTCGGAATATTTAGAGTTTATGCATCAGTAGAGTAAAAGATTAAGGAGAAACCTGTTTGCTCATAGGGTGAAATGCAAGATGACCATGCTGAGTGACAACTGAGAGGAAGGTATGACATAATGGTGGTGGTGAGATAGTACCAGGAACCACCTAATTTCCATCAGTGTTAAGGGGCAGGTGCCTTCTCTTTCTTGACATCTTGCTCACTTGTGTATCATCTGTTATTCCCTGGCTTTTGGCTACCTTCACCGTTGTCACCGTTTTGCAACAGTGTCGCTCTGCACTGCACCCTCTGTAGTATTCTCCTACATGGACCTGCACATGTGTTATGAAGTGCCCAGGTATGCTTAAGTAGTCCTCAAACTACTTAAAGGAAAAGGAAGATGGAAGCAATTAAGCTGCCTCTAAAACTCCCGGTTCTCAGACAATTTCTGCTACTCATTTGTTGAATTTTACTTGGAATAATAAGACATAACCAGCCTATTTACAGCTTGCCCCTGTCATTAGCTAACCAGCCCTGTTGAGCACTGTTGGCTGAATACTGAGTGTGGAGCATCTTCTCTTTCATGTGGTCCTTGCCATGTGTGTGTCATGTTTCTGTTGAAGTGTTTCCTATTTTGTGATCTTCAGAGGCCGAGATCTTCACAGAAGCTTCTTATTAATCCTTCCTGCACATCTCTTATTTTCAGACAATTGCATAGAACCCATGTATTATGTGCAAAACACTTTAGCAATGGGACTTGCCCTGTCACCACAGGTAACAGTCAGTCCCTCCCATTTGTCTGATTTCAGGTTGTTGGCATAAAATGGATGATGAGGTCAGTCCTGAGAAGAGCATATCTGTACAAGAAGAGTCACAGGTCAGGGCTTCTAAGACAGCTCCAGTAATCCAGAGGACCCTTCTGTGTAAGTGGTGTTTCTCAGTGTTCAAAGATATTCTGCACCTGAGTGAATCACAGGCTGGAGACTTTGAGCAGAAAGGTTTCTTCAGTGATGCATGTGTGAGAGACTTCTGTTTCAGTGCAAACCTTCCCCAGAAACAGAGGGAAGTCAGTGGAGAGAAGCCCTGGGAAGAAGACATGGACAGGGCCTTGTTTGTGACCAGCTGCACCTTCTACTTACCTTGGGCGCCTTCAAACAGTAGGGAGGTTGGGAAAGTCTTCCCAGCCATCTCAGACCTTCTCCAGCACCAGGCCCCTCAACACTGAGGAGACACACAGTGGCTGTGAGATTTCACAGGAATTTCTTGTTGGAAAAAGTGTTCACTAGACTTTTTTTTTTTAAAAAAAATATTTTTATTGATTTTTTATAGAGAGGAAGGGAGAGAGATAGAAAGTCAGAAACATCGATGAGAGACACATCAATCAGCCGTCTCCTGCACGCCCCACAGTGGAGATGTGCCTGCAAGCAAGGTACATGCCCCCAACCGGAATCGAACTTGGGACCTTTCAGTCTGTAAGCCGACGCTCTATCCACTGAGCCAAACCGGTCTCGGCTTCACTAGATTTTTAACTGTGAAATATTTGGCAGCCCCAACCAGAGATTTGTTCAGCATCAGGGTGCCTGCTCTGGAGAAGTGAAATATGAGTGTGACAGACGTGGGAAAGTTTTTAAACAAAACTTTCATGTCATTCAACATAGAATAATTCACACTGGAGAAAAGCCCCATGAGTATACTGACTGTGGAAAGGCCTTTGGACAAAGGTCCAACCTCATTTCATACCACAGAGTTCACACTGGAGAAAAGCCCTATGAGTGTTCTGAATGTGGGAAATGTTTTAGGAGAAAAATAACTTCCTTAACCACAAGTCAGTTCACACTGGAGAAAAACCCTATGAGTGTACTGATTGTGGGAAATGTTTTAGGAACAATAGTACAGTCCTTAACGACAAGACGGTTCACACTGGAGAATAGCCATATGAGTGTACTCATTGTGGGAAGTTTTTCAGGTTTCAGCTTTCTGAACACATGAGAATTCATACTGTTAAAAAAATCTTTTGAATGTAGTGATTGTGGGAAGTTCTTTAGACTAAAGGGGCACCTCATTGAACACCACAGAGTTCATACTGGAGAAAAGCCATATGAGTGTAGTGATTTTGGAAAGTCCTTTAGACAAATACGTTCACTCATGGACCAACACAGAAGTCACACTGGAAAAAGGCTTCATGAGTGTAGTAAATGTTTGAAAAGTTTTAGCAGCAAACCTAGCCTTGTTAGACATCTGAGAGTTCACATTGGAGAAAAGCCTTAAATGTGCAGGGGATGTTTTATCTTTCTCTACAACATTGAAGGAGACTTAAATCCATTTACCTGAATATAAACCCCTTTTATCTGAACATGCACTGTGGGAAATTCCTCCTAAGTTTGAGGTACCATTGAGGTTTGAAGGAGCTGCATTGCATTTGCTAACTTCTGAGGACATTGATGTCACTGCGAATATTTGTGGCTGAAGTGACCTCCTCCGCCACCTGGCTCAGCTGAACAGTGTGCATCAGCCACAGCCCCTTGGTGCTGTGTTCTCCCTTGTGCTTAAGTGAATTAAGCTCCTGGCAGAATCCTCATTCCATACTCTCTGACTAGGAAATGGACCTGACCAGGGTTCATCCAGAGCCCCCATCCTCAGCTAAGCAGAGCTGCCTCTTTCAGGGACATTGTGGTTCTACCTGCTGTGATGACGTGCTGCAAACTGATTGCTGTCCTCTGCTCTGGTATATGATGTTTTCAAAATTGTGATTTTGCTTTTGTAACTTTAATTTTGTTGGTTCTATTTAATGCCTGGGTTGATTTGAAAACACAGTTTTGATCTGTTAGCATGTAAACTTAACAGAAACTGTGGGGATCTCAAACTTTCTGTGCTTCAGAAAGGATAGCTTGATGGCAGAAAATCCTTCTTTGTCCAGTTTTCTTTGCATTACTGCCCAAGGCCTTGAAATGAAGACCACCTGATTTTGTGGTTGTATTTTGCAGGTTTGATCTTCAACCCACCATTTTGTCTGGTGTGGGAGGCATCCAGTCATTGTGTTTCTCTCTCTCTCTCATCCTCCTCCCACTCTCTCTAAAATAAAAAAAGACCGCCCTAATTGGTTTGGCTCAGTGGATAAAGTATCGGCCTGTGGACTTAAGCGTCCTCTGTTCGATTCCGATCAAGGACATGTACCTTGGTTGTGCGCTCATCCCCAGCAGAAAGTGTTCAAGAGGCGGCTGATAAATGTCTCTCTCTCATCGATGTTTCTGACACTCTATCCCTCTTCCTTCCTTTCTGTGGAAATCAATAAAATATATTTTAAAAATGTAAATAAAAATACATTTTTTAAAAAGACCATTCACTCTCCTTTCCTAAGATGGGGCTCTGCCTGCACAGTCCACCTTTCCTTATTGTTTCTTGCCTTTGCCCTGGATGTTCCCCTGGAAGCTGAGCACACAGTTTTTTGCCCAAGAGCTGGCAGAGAGGAGCCCGTCAGGACCCTGGGTGGGATTGGGGTTCTGTGTCTGCCTGAGAGGAGCTGGACAAGACTCTTCTGTCTCTATCCAGAGGTGTCTTCAGCCTGCTCTCCCCATCCCCAGGCTCCTGGCCACTGCAACTGAATCTACTTTCTGTGTGAGAAGCCCCCTAAAGATTTGGCTCCAAATTAGTTCACTTTAGGAAAAGTCTGCCTCTAGGAGTGGGCATACAGTCCTGAGACCCATTGATGCTCTTTGAGTTTATTTTTGCATTTTTGGGGTAATTTTCTACTTTGATTTTATTTAAAATAAAGTACACATCCTCTCCACCCTCACTTCCTTGCAATCCTGGAGGTTGTATGGGTTTTCTAGGAAATGGTGCTGTGTATTTTCAGTGGTGAGAACATTCTGCAATACAAGCATTTCCAGCAAGAGAGGGTTGGTCTCAACATGATAACACATTACAGGGTGCATTCTGGTAGGTTTACCCACCTGGCTAATCATGGTTTGTGTAGAGCACACCCCTTCCATGTCATGAGATGAGGGAGCCTGCACTCTGAGGAACAGTGTGATACCAGTGTGTGTGGTTGCTAAGGGCCTTGGACGGGGTTGATGAGAGTGTTTCCTGTCAGCACATGGGGCAGGGTTCTTGAGTGGGAGGGCCGAGGGGAGGTTCCAGTGATGAGAACTTGAATGAGACTGGATGGTTGTTCTAGTGAAGCACAGCCCACAACAAGGGGGCAGGGTAGCTGTGACAGGTGATAGGAGCTCAGCGGGAAAGTGAGACCAGGGGTGGTCAGTGGGTCTCCCTGTGGAGTCTGGGAAGGGGTGACAGGCTCCAGATGGTAGCCTGTGGGGAGCATCCCTGCTCATTTGAGAGGTCATCTTGGCTGGTTTGGACAATCAGGGATCAGAAAGTGGGGTCATGGCTGGGCGGTGGGCTCTGTGGGAGGACTTGACCTTCCTCTCAGGAGGCCTCACAGTTTGCTTTGAATCCCTGGCTGCCTTGGCAAGAGCTGATGTGGGGAACCTTTAGCAAAATCACTGCCCAGAAAGAAAGTGACAGTACTGAATGCAAACAAAGAGCCCAATTGTTTAAATATCTGGCTTCTTTATGATTAAAGTGTTTCTATAACGTACTGTAGTATACTCACCACAAGGAAAATGACAAATACAAAAATTTACAAGGAGACAGTAATGATAGTAAAGTTCCAGAGAATTCAAGAATATTGGCAGCACTATCTGGTTTGGCTTGGTGGTAGGAACAGAAGTAAGAATGACTTTGATGGGACCAAGGCCTGGTATCTTTTCTGATGAGAGGAGTTGAGGGAGCAGGTAGATGTTGGGGAGTATTATGAAATAAGATCCTAGGGGAAGAACTCATCATGGACTGAATTGTCCTCATAACAACAGGATATGAACTTTGAGAATGTGGCCATCACCTTCTCTGAGGAGGAGTGGGGGCTCCTTGCTGAGGCTCAGAGACTTCTGTACTGCAAGATGATGGTAGAAGTGTTTGCACTGGTTTCATCTGTAGGTAAGACCTTCTCATCTCTCTCAGTGTCCTGAGGTGATGTCCTCTCTTGCTTTTGTCTCCGGATGTGGCTTTCCCTCATTGTCCTGACAGATGTGCTATAGCTGAGAGTGCTGAGTAATTTGGAGAGAACTGAGCAACGGTCTCCAAGAATATCCCTCACATCCATAGCCTCAAATGGTGCAGGAGGTGTCTGGGAGTCAGGATTGTTGCAAACAACTCAGTGGGTCCAGCTTGCACTTGCTCTTTCTGGGAGGGTGTCTATGTCCACATCCATGGCTTCCACTTGTGCACCATTCCTCCAGCTACAGGCTCTTTGTGACTGACTTTGCCAGGTTATGGTCTTTAGTTGCATGAACCATGGTGGTTCTTGAAAGAACTCCTTCCATGGTTTGTAATATTCTGTTCCCTGAATACTATTGCATGCTATCTTGCTCTGCATCAGCGCTGCCTACTCACCTCTGTTGTCTTTCAATAAAAGATTATTTGTGTTCTATGTGCTTATACATTAGAAGGAACAAGGAGAACACTTTTTTTTCAGAGGGTGAACATGTAGGATGATTTAAAGGATTGCCTGGCTCTCCTGAGTTGCAACTGGGGGAAGGTATGACATAAGGAACATGGGCATGTCCAACAAGGATACCTTGAGGTGGGACTGGCAGCAGCTCATTTCTGCCTTTTCATTCCCATGCTGGACACTTCCCTGACTTATCTTTTAATCTGTGCCTTCCTGGTTTTTGGCTACCTTCACTTTTTTGCCCTTTTTCATCACCTGTTCCTCTCAACTGCTCTATCTGCAGTATTCTCAAATATTGACCGGCATATGTTTTATGAGGTGCCGGGACGTGCTTCCCCAGACCTTGACACAAGCTTCTCATTTCTTGAATTTTATGAGGAATAAGATGTAAGGAACCTTCTGCACAGCTGGCCAGCATCACCAGCAGAGAAGCCCTGTTGAACACTGTTAGCAGAAAAATGAACAGATGATTCAGGTTCTGTTCCATGTGGTGCTTGACATGTTTGTTTCATATATTTTTTGAGGTCTTCCCTGTGTGGTGATCTTCAGTGGCCAAGATCTTCACAGCAGCATCTTATCAATATTTCCTTCAGATACTTTACTGCCAAACAATTGCATGAAACCAACGTGTTATGTTCAGCACACTTTTGTAATGACACTTCTCCCTGTCACTTCAGTCGATATTCATTTCATCACCATTTTTCTGTTTTCAGGTTCTTGGCATAAAACGCATGAGGTAGAGGCCTGTTCTGAGCAGAGTGTATCTGTACAAGGGGACTCACAGGTTAATGCCTCTAAGACAGCCTCAGCAACCCAGAGGACCCGTCTCTGCGGGAGGTGTTTCTCTGTGTTCAAAGATATTCTGCATCTGACTGAGTCACAGGCAGCAGACTCTGAGCAGAAAGACTTCTTCAGAGATGCATTTATGAGAAACTTCTGTTTCAGTGCGAACTCTTCCCATGAAGCGAGCGATGCCTGTGGAAAGAACCCCTGGAAAGAAGCTGTGGACAGGGCTTTGTTTGTGAACAACTTCAGCTTCTCAGGGCTTCCTTCAAGCAGTAGGGAGGTTGGGGAAAACTTCCCAGCCATCTCAGAGCTTCTCCAGCACCAGTCCCCTCTCAACACCGAGGAGCCACATATTCGTAGTGAGATTTCAGTGGAATTTCTCAATAGAAAAAGTCATTACCAATGGGATGAATATGAAAGAGCTCCTGACCACATCCAGAATCTTGTTCAACATCAGGGTGTCTACCCTGGAGAAGTGAAATATGAATGTAATATATGTGGGAAAGTTTTTACATGTAACTTTAACCTCAATAGACATAGGAGAGTTCACACAGGGGAAAAGTCTTATCAGTGTGCTGACTGTGGGAAGTCCTTCAATCAAAGGTCTCACCTCACTAAACACCACAGAGTTCACACTGGAGAAAAACCTTGCAAATGTAGTGAATGTGGAAAATCATTTAGGTGCAATTATGACCTCTTTATCCACAAGAGAGTTCACACAGGAGAAAAACCACATCAGTGTAGTGATTGTAGTAAGTGCTTTAGTCAATTATCTATCCTCATTGAACACCACAGAGTTCACACAGGAGAAAAACCTTATGAGTGTAGTGAATGTGGGAAATCTTTTAGACAGAAAAGTCAACTCATTATCCACCAGAGAGTTCACACAGGAAAAAAGCCCTATGAGTGTAGTAATTGCAGGAAGTCCTTCAGTAATAGGTCTATCCTCACTGTACACCAGAGAGTTCACACTGGAGAAAAACCTTATAAGTGTAGTGAATGTGAGAAGTCCTTCAGTAATAAGTCTGCCCTAAATGTACACCAGAGAATGCACACTGGAGAAAAGCCATATGAGTGTAGTGACTGTGGGAAGTCCTTCAGCACAAGCTCTACTCTCATTCGACACCACAGAGTTCACATCAGAAAAACCTTATGAGTGCAGTGACTATGGGATGTCCTTAACCAGAAGCTCTACTCTCAGACACCACAGAGTTCACACTGGGAAAGGGCCTCATGAGTGTACTGAATATAGGAAATCTTTTTGCTATAAATATTTACTCATTCAACACTTGGGAGTACATGCTGGAGAGAAGATTTAAATGTGCAGGGAATATTTTACTTTCTCACTCAATAATAACACCAGAGGAGAAACTTTTACCCCCATTTACCTGAATGCAAACCCCTTTTTCAGAATATTCACTTTGCTAGATGCCTCCTAGATGCCTATAAATTCAGCTAAAGTGACATTTTCACAAACTGGTTCACACTTGCTAATCTACTCAGGACTACAAAATGATTTATGTCACTGGAAGAATTTGTCTGGAAGATATTTACCCCTACCACCAGGCTCACCTAAGGAGTGTGCATCCATCACAACCCCAGCATGCTCTGGGGTTGTGCTTGAGAAAAGTGAATAATATGAGCTCCTGGGTGAATTGTTATTTCTTTATTTCTGACCAGAGAATGACATGGCCCAGGTTTTGTCCAGGGCCCACTTCCTCAACCAAGAAGTGCTACCTGTTTCAGGGACATTGTGGGTCTCACATTAGGCTGAGATGAAGTGTTTCAGGTTCCAGTTCATCAACCTACAAACCTCTTGCTCTCCTCTGCTCTGGCTTATGATTTTTATGTAAAGGAGTTTTTTATTTTGTATCTTTAATTTTGTTGGTTCTATTCTCTCCCTGGGATGATTGAATGAAAGTTGTGTTCTATCAGCATGCACAGGTGAACAATATGGTATGAACTCAAACTTTCTGTGCTTTGGAAGGCATAGCTTGATGGCAGAAAAATCACTCTTTGTTCAATATTGGCTGATATTGTATTGCCGACCAAGGCCTTGAGAGAAAGTGTGCATGACTTTGGTTCTAATGTGCTGTCTGGTGCCTCTTATATTGTAGAGGTCAATGGTCATACTGACCAGGCGAGCTTTATTGTGTTCCTGAACAATATGAATTATATTCTCTCTTCACAGTATGTATTCCATAAGTGTCAGCAATGTTTAGGGGAATTAACACTCCACACACTCCAAAGAGGACATGTATCATGATGTATAAGATTTCTTAGGCTGATGTCATTTGTTGAAAGACTGAGGTGAAAGTAGTTTGGGATGTAAACACTGTTTTCATAGTCATGGCAGACACTGCCGTTAAACTGGATAACAAGTGCCTGTTTTGGACATAAATTCAAATTATTTCATGTCCTGTGGCTTGTATGATCTTTGAGAACTTTCTGAGTACCTCCATCACTATTTCCTGTAGCTGGCGTCACTAGCAGACAAAATAATCTCATGGTTTTGTGCATTTTCCTGGCCCCTTGGGGTGTTCATGTCAAGGTTGTTGCTCAACATTCAAGACCTCAAAGCTAGACGAAGGATAATGCTGGAATCAGACCCAGGATGTGTCTTTTGTAACCAGTCAGCATTCCTGTTGATTCCAATGACAATAGTCTTCCCTACTTGATAATATTTGCTGCCACTGAGGCAAGGCTGTTCCTTCCAGGAAATGAGAACTAACATGCAACAAAGTGCACCTGTCTCATGTGTGCTATTTGGTGAGCCCTGACCTAGAGATAAAGTGAAACTGTCACATGTGACATAAACCACCTGTAACTCCTACACAAGGTGGAGGAAAAAATAGGCTTACCGTTGCATGTTTGCAAAACACAAGAGATTATTCTTTTTAGAAATTTTTTTAGAAAATAATTTTATTCTTGTTTTTTTTTTGGGGGGGGAGAGAAGAGTAGAAGAGCGAGGTAAACATAGATCTGCTGCCTCCTGCACGCCACAAGTGGAAATCCATTTGGGGATGTTCACTGACCTGGAATCAAACCAGAAAACTGTCCGAATGGGGTGACACCCAACTAACTGAGGACACTGGCTGGGGCAGAGTTTATTCCTCTTTATTGGTTTTAATTATTGTATTATTTTCCATACCAACAACTCTATACTTCTTTTGCCAAACCTACTATTTTCCTCCTGCCATGTTCTTATCTCTCTGCCTTTCTCAGCCCTCCATGCGCTCAGGGATTTTCCATTCTTTACAGTAGAATAGTTCATAGTGTTCATAATTTTATAGGCAATTTTTGGTGTGCATATTTTTACAAATACTGGCTTTCTCCATGCCACACAATCATTTTGATATGCAATACAAATGCTTGTGAAGAGTTAAAATTTTTTTTTATTGCTGAATAGTACTGGGTTCTGTGAATAACCTGTTTATTAATTGATCTATGTTTTTGTTACTTCCACGTCTGTCTTCTGGGAATATTTGCATTCAACTCTATATAGAAATATGTTTTACTTATCACACTGTTATGTAGGTGAATGTTTTACATTTAAGACATGCAGAACTGTGACCCAAAATGATCATTCCTTTGGGTTTACCACTGTCCCACAGTCTATAAAAATTCCAAGTTTTTTGCTACTCTGCAAGGGCATACAATGGTTAACCTTTTTAAGTAGAAACCCCAGAAATGCATATAATGTAAAATGCCTGTTGTTTTAATTTTTTCTACCAAGGAATATTTTATGGTGAACATTTTTTATATATTCTTTGCAGTGTATTTATCTTCTTTGTTAAAATATTTGCTGAGAATCTTTTTCAAATTGTTTAAATAAATTTATCATAACTGAAGGAGGACTGTGCAGCATTTAAGACTTCTGCTTAAATTTTTCTCATTCCTCAGTAACTTGAGTCCTTTGCCATATGGAATCACAGGTTTTGAATCCTGAAGGAAATATTTAAGTGTAAGCATTTATTAATATATTTAGTGAAGGCTAGGTTTGTAGCGCTTGTCAATTCCCCTGGCATAAATACTTTCATCATGGTTAGTTTTAAACTGCCAAAGAGATAGCAATGAATATACACATGGTAAGATATGTTAGTAGCACCTCATTGTATTTTATTTCCAGTGTACTGATACCGTTACAATAAATAGGTCCAGAACTTTCATAATAACAAACCCTTTGGGAACCCTCAAGTTTTAAACCTTTTTTAAAATTTCACTTAAGTACAATTCATTGAAATCACATATTTAAAAATATGTTTTATTGATTTCAAGGAATTAGGGAGAGAAGAGAGAGATAGAAACATTAATGATGGGAGAGAATCACTGTTAGGCTTTTTCCTGTACCTCCTCTGTCCCTGGGAACTGAGCCTGTGACCTATGTGTGTGCCCTCACTATGAATTGCACAATGAACTGGATCATAGGTCGATGGTCAACCACTGAGCCACACCATCTGGTTAATAATATCTGAAAATATATTTTAATATGTATCTGTATGTTTTGTTGTTGATAGTATTTCCGATGTCTCCCATTCCCCTTATATACATTCTGTGGTGGGTCTGTCAGTCGGACCAGGGAAGCAGACCTCCAGTCCCACCTTCTCCTCCAGCTCCATTTCTGCAGCCTCAACCCCAATTCTCACCAAGGTCATTGGCTGGGATGAGCCCTCCTCTGGGCCTTTGCAAAAACTACATTACCCAGAAAGCACTGCACCAGAGTGAGAGGTTGTAAATACCGTTTTTCGTGCCTGCACATCCGGTTAGGGCGGGACTTCCTGCGTCCTCCCTCTGGCGGCCATTTTGGCCTGTTCTCTGGGTTCACAAACTCATAGACTCAGAGCTTTGGTGGTGAGTAGGAGGAGATGAGGGAGGCGGCGTCCCGCTGGGCAGGTGTGTCTGAGGCCAGTGGACCCCCAACTGGCGGGACTGGGGTGTCCGTGCCTCCCGCCTCCTCTCCGCGGACAGAGCTCCCTCAGCGTCACCCATTGACCCTCCAGCCTCGGTGCCGGCGCCGCTCAGGCCCCGCAGCCCAGGTCGCAGCGCCCAGAGCAGTGAGAGCCCGTGGGGGACAGGGGGGAGGGGAGGAGGGCGGCGGGCTGCGAGGCCGCCGGGAAGGCCGTGGGGGGACGGAGCGGAGGGGGAGCCAGGCCTGGTCTGTGTCTAAAGGCGACACAGAGGGAGAGGGGCTCCCGGGAGGAGGTTCTCTCTCCTTCTCGGGGCGCCGGGCTGTGGGGGTGAACAGCAGAGGGACAGGGAGCCCCGAGGGAGGCGGCATCACCGGCCCCGGGGCTGGGCCAGGGCCCTGAGCAGCCTGAGCCCTGGGTCCTGGCGGTGGGTGCCGGGCCCTCAACAGACCCTCAGTTCCCACAGGTTCCTGCGGGTGCAGAGCCTGAGGGGCTGGCCTGTGGGCTGATGTCAGGGCCTCACACTCTGGTGGCCTCTGAGGTAATGGGGTCCTGGGGCTGTCCAGTCACTCTTCTTGGGGGACCTTGGACCTGGGAACTTTGAAGGGACACCAAGCCCAGAATGAGAATTCCAGGTCAAGGGTCATATGAGTGCCACCCGATTTTGGCATCCAATGGAATTGTGGGTGATAGGGCCTTCCATGCATGGGTTCCAGAATGTGCAAAGGCTTGAAGTGAAGACTAAGCTGATTCTGGACCAGCAGGTGTCCATGTTATAAATATAAGAACTGGAAACAGTGGGACAGGAATCAAGTCCAGAGGAGCTTTGTGACAACTTGGGTTTCTGTTCTGCTGGTGGTGGGATCAGTGGGGTAATTGGAGCAGTAGAGCAGGTGATGTGTCCCAGGTCTCATTAGACTCCTGTGACTGCAGCATGATGCACAGTATGGCTGTGAGGACGGTGGTAGGGAGACTTCAATGGAATCTGCTGAGAAGGCCTTGGTGAGTGTGATGGTTTTGGGAGCACAGTGGTGATTGTGGATATGAAAAAAGCAGTTTCATTCTGGATCAGTGATTTAGGTTTGGCCACCTGGATTTTCTAATTTTGAGGATTGGAGAGAGGTAAGAATCAGAGATGATGTAAAGGTTTGGATTTAGCACCTGGAGGTATGAAAGCACCATCAACTGACATGGAGAAATTTATAGCGGGAAAAGTCATGTCCATGAAGATTATTAAGGTATGGGATATTTCAGAGACCAGTTCATGACCATCTGGGTCTCTGAGTAGTAGTTCAAGATGAAGATGACTAAAAAAAAAATAAATAAATAAAAAAAAATAAAGAGGATGGAGCAGGGTGGAGTTGTAGATCACCTTTTTATATTATTTTATTGAAGAGTAATTTTATTTTATATGGAAGAATAATTCCAAAAAAGGTGAGACTGTGGCTGGTGCGTATTTATTTCTTAATCACTCATCAGGATTTCTTGTGGTCCTTCGTTTGGCCTGGTGTGTTGCATTGAGTTTGCATGTTTTGCTTATGGGCATGAGTGGGCTTCTGTGAGACTCACTGGGCATGGGATAGAGGGCCATAGGCAGTGGGACTTGAGTATTGAGGGCTGTGAGTGGAGAAGGGACATCAAGTGCAGCAGCAGTAGAGGTGGGTCCTGGATAACTGAGTTGATGTGGTTCTCAATAGGTGAGGTGGAAGATAAAAACAAGTTGGGAGGGAGGCCTTCATAGCTTCACTGAAGGCTGTGTCTTGGGTGTGGGCATTCAGAGTCAGGTTAGTACTTGATCCTGTTTGAACTTGCCATGCATTGTTTGGAACACACATGCTGAGTAATGACTATGGAGATGCCTATGGAGCTATGGCTATAGGAGTGCAGGTGTGAGGGAGGTATGAAAGGAGGAGTGATGAGCTCTTGGAGAGGGAGTGTGAATTCATGGGCCACACATCCCTGATGTTGACATAGAGGTATTGAGGTTGAATGTATTTCTGGTGGTAACTGGATGATACAACATGGGGGATTTTAGGGTTATTCCTGAAAAGATGGGTGTTGTTACGCTACATGCCAGGTGCAGAATAAGGTGTCATATAGGTGTACAGCTGCCTGTTGTTGTTGGGCAGATAAAGTGATCAGTGGGAATGAAATAGTATACATCACTCTCACCTGGGCTTGAAAATCTCTGCTGGCTTGGGGAAGGGAGAAGGGTAAGAGAGAAACACATTACAGAGGAGGTGAGTTAGAATGTTGAAGGTGATTAGAAAACATCCCTTCCTCTTCATGGTATGTATGGGTTTTCTTTGAAGTTGTGACTTTGTGAAGGAAACTGTATGAGAGAAGTGGGATACAAAGAATTATGTGGAATAGGTAGGACACAGTGTTGGCCTCAGCACCCCAGGATTGGAATCGAAAGGGTGACCAGTGTTGCTTGTTTTTCAGGGTCTTGGAGGGAGGATGTGTTGGACAACAAACATATCACCCCACAAGACCAGTGTCAAATCAGTCATAGTTCTCTTTATGGCCAACATTTATCTGTCTCCTAGGTTGGTGACACCCATTCCTTTGATTCTAAATGTGAGGCCCTAAGGTCAGGTATAATCAATCTGAGTATCTGTCGAAACCAAACATTGTTCTCACTAAATGGATGTAAACAGGAGGCCAGAAGGCTGGTCAACCTTAACTGCTCTGAAAGGTCAGAACTAATTACTCACTGTTTAGATGAAAACATTGTTAGCTCAAGCAGCCTCTACCTGTTTGTTTCATGTTAATTTCTGTTTTTGTTATTTCCTGCCTAAAGGATAGGGGTGTGTCCCAAAGCCTTAATAAAAGAAAGAAAAAGGCCAGAGCAAGGAGTAGTCCTTTACACTAGAGCAGTGGTTTTCAACCTTCCTAAGGCCACGACCCTTGCATACAGTTCCTCATGTGGTGGTGACCCCCAACCATGAAATTTTGCTACTGTTATGCATTGTGATGTAAATATCTGCTTTTCTGATGGTCTTAGGCGACCCCTGTGAAAGGGTCATTCGACCCCCAAAGGGGTCGTGACCCACAGGTTGAGAACCACTGCACTAGAGGAAGGCTCCCGCCTGGTCCCCCAATATCGCCAACTTAATGTTTTCTAGTCTCTCGTTTTGTTTGCATGCAGCCTCCTTCAGAACCCGAACCCTGAACCGGGAACCCTGAACCATGCAGGACGTGGAAAGAGGTTCCCACAGGTATCTTTTTTATTGCTGAGGAAAGACACAGTATCGGTAGGAATATAAGGAGAGAGTGACTTTGATGGATGCAAGGCCCGCCATTTTCTGTGATGTGGGAGTGGAGTGAGCAGATGGATATGGACAGTGGGAAGCATAACAATAGTAAAAGCTTAGGAGAAAAGCTGGTCATAAGCTGAACTGTTCCCGATACGACAGGATATGAATTTTGAGGACGTGGCCATTGCCTTTTCTCAGGAGGAGTGGGGGCTCCTTGCTGAGGCTCAAAGACACTCATTATGATGTGATGCTGGAAGTGTTTGCACTGGTAAGGTCTTCACATTGTCCCAATGTCCTGAGGTGAAGACCTTACCTTTATTCTCAAAACATAGCTTTCTCTATCCCACAACCAGAACACACGTTCTGTTGATTTCTGCCCCTGTCTTGTCAAATGTGCTGTGGCTGCTGATGCTGTGTTTTGTGGAGAGTCTTGACCAATGGTCTCTGAAAATATCCCTGACACTTATTGCCTCAAAAAGTGCAGAAAGTGTTTGGGAATCGGGAGTCTTACAGGCTGCTTAATGGGTCTCATCTTACTATTCCTCTCATTGGGATGGTGTCAATGTCCACATTTATTCACTTCTTTCCCCTTTCTCTAGGACAGTGGTTCTCAACTTTCCTAATTCCACAACCCTTTAATACAGTTCCTCATGTTGTGGTGACCCCCAACCATAAAGTTATTTTCATTGCTACTTTATAACTATAATTTTGCTACTGTTAATTAATCGTAATGTAAATGTCTGTGTTTTCTTTCTTTCATCTTTTTAAAAATATATTTTATTGATTTTTTACAGAGAGGAAGAGAGAGGGATAGAAAGTCAGAAACATTGATGATAGAGAGACATCAATCAGCCGCCTCCGGCACGCCCCCTATTGGAGTTGTGCCCACAAGCAAGGTACATGTCCTTGACTGGAATCGAACCTGGGACCTTTCAGTACGCAGGCCGACGCTCTATCCACTGAGCCAAACCGATCTCGGCTCTTTATTTTTTTTTTTTAATGTCTGTGTTTTCTGATGGTCTCGGGCTCTTCAGCAGTGGTTCTCAACCTGTGGGTCATATTGGTTGAGAACCACTAGCAGGGTCACCTAAGACCATTGGAAAACACAGATATTTACATTACAATTCATAACAGTAGTAAAATGCTCTCAGGAAAAGTGGTTTATGATAGCCTTTTCCAGGTTATGTTCTTCACCTACATGAAGCGTGGACTATACTTGTAATAACCTTCTGTTGAAAGCTGACCATTTTTTTTTTACTGACAGAGAGGTGTGAACAAGGAACCCATAAAGCTGATGAACCCTGAACCCTGCCAAAGGTCAAAGCTATCCACCGACTGTTCAGTTGAGACAATGGTAGCTATAGCAATTTCCAGACCAGATAGTCATGTAAATCCTTACTAATAAGAAAGTCTGTCTGTTACTGAAATTGCCTGCCTAAGGTCTATAGGTGTATCCCATACTGAATAAAAGGATGGCAAGGCCTGAGCACAAGTGTAGTCCTTTTTGAATTGATCTCTCGTCTGGCCCCCTAATTTTCAAATTATTATTTCTTGTCTTTTCCCTATCCTTTGGATGCAGCCCTCCTCCAGAGCTCAAACCCTGAACCACGCAGGATGTAGATCATCACACCCTTCTTCAATTATTATTTATACCTTAGCTAAGTACTTTTGCAGGCCATATTGCTCTGGTCATAGCTGGCTGCACTCCTCTGTTGTCTTTCATTAATACTTGGAATATTTAGGGTTTATGCATTGGTAGAGTAGAAGATTCAGGGAAAACCTGGTTTCCTCCAGGGTGAACATGCAAGATGGTCTCAGAGGAGGTCGGGCCATGGTGAGTGACCACTGGGGGGACAGTATAACATAATGGTGGTGGTTGGATGATACCAAGAACCAGCTAATTTCCAACAGTGTTTAGGGGCCGGTGCCACTGGATACACCCCATTTCTGCCTTCTCTTTCCCATAGGTGACATGTTGATGACTTGCATTTCATCTATGATTTCCTGGCTTTTGGCTACCTTCACCTTTGTCACCTTTCTGCATCGCTCCCTCTGCACTGCTCCTCCTGTAGTATTCTCCTACATGGACCTGCACATGTATTAGTGATGCACATATATACTTGAGTAATCCTCAAACACTTGCTACTTGTTTATTGAATTTTACTTGGAATAAGACATAACCAACCTTCTGCACAGCTTGCCCCTGTCATCAGCTGACCAGCCCTGCTGAGCACTGTTAGCAGGGGACTGAGCTGGAGATGCATCTTCTCTTCCATGTGGTACTTGCAATGTATGTGTAATGTTTCTGGTGAGGTCTTCCCAGTTTTGTGACCTTCAGAGGCCTAGATATCCCCAGAAGCTTTTATTAAACCTTTCTGCACATCTGTTATTTTCAGACAATTGCATAGACTTTATGTATTATGTGGAAAACACTAGCAAATGGACTTCCTGTATCACCACAGTCAACATTCAGTTTATACTCATTTCTTTTTTTTCAGGTTGTTGGCATAAAACAGATGATGAGGAGGTCTGCCCTGAGCTTTGCATATCAATACAAGCAGAGTCACAGGTCAGGGCTTCTGAGACAGCTCCAGCAACCCAGAGGACCCTTCTGTGTAAGTGGTGTTTCTCAGTGTTCAAAGATATTCTGCACCTGAGTGAGTCACAAGCAGCGGACTTTGAGCAGAAAGCATTCTTCAGTGACGCATGTGTGAGAGACTTCTGTTTCAATGCAAATGCTCACCAGAAACAGAGGGAAGCCAGTGGAGATAAGCCCTGGAAAGAAGACGTGGAAAGAACCTAATTTTTGACCAGGTGCAGCTTCTACTTATCTTTGGTGCCTTCAACCAGTAGGGAGGTTGGGAAAGTCATCACAGCCATCTCAGGGTTTCTCCAGCACCAGGCCCCTCTCAACACTGAGGAGTCACACAGTGGCTGTGAGATTTCACAGGAATATGTTGTTGAAAAAAGTCTTCACCAAACTTGTAACTGAAAAATTTGTCAGCCACAACAAGGAAATTGTTCAATATCAGGGTGTCTGCACTGGAGAAGTGAAATATGAATGTGACAACTGTGGGAAGGTTTTTAAACGAATCTTTCACCTCATTCGACATGGGACAATTCACACTAGAGAAGAGCCCAATGAATGTACTGGTTGTGAGAAGTCCTTTGGACAAAGGTCCAGCCTCATTTCACACCACAGAGTTCACAGTGGAGGAAAGCCATATGAATGTCATGATTGCGGAAAGTCCTTCAGGAGAAGCTCTCACTTCACTAATCACCACCGTGTTCACACTAGAGAAAAACCCTATGAGTGTACTGATTGTGGAAAGTCCTTGGGACAAAGGTTGAACTTCCTTTTGCACCACACAGTTCACACTGGAGAAAAGCCATATGAATGTAGTGATTGTGGAAAGTCTTTCGATCAAAGCTCTCAGCTCACTGAACACTGCCATGTTAACACTAGAGAAAAATTGTATGAGTGTACTGATTGTGGGAAATCTTTTAGGAGCAATAGTAATCTCCTTAAAAACAAGACAGTTCACCATGGAGAAAAGCCATATAAGTGTACTGATTGTGGGAAGTCTTTCAGGGGAAGGTGTCTCCTCTTGGAACACAAGAGAATTCATACTGGAGAAAAACCTTTTGAATGTAGTGATTGTGGCAAGTTCTTTAGAAAAAACTCTACCCTCACTCGACACTACAGAGTTCATAGTGGAGAAAAGCCATTTCAGTGCAGTGTTTGTGGAGAGTCCTTTAGACACAGATCTACGCTCATGTACCACCAGAGAACTCACACTAGAGGAAAGCCCTATGAGTGTACTGATTTTGGGAAGTCCTTTGAACAAAGGACCGACCTCATTTCACACCACAGAGTTCACACTGGAGAAAACCCATATGTGTGTATTGATTGTGGAAAGTCCTTCACACAAAGCTCTCACCTTTCTGTACACAAGAGAATTCACACTGGAGAAAAACCTTTTGAATGT
>JAAGEH010000269.1:842025-870096 GCA_011751065.1 Lasiurus cinereus | reverse complement strand
TTTCTGTACACAAGAGAATTCACACTGGAGAAAAACCTTTTGAATGTAGTGACTGTGGCAAGTTCTTTAGGCAAAAGTCTACCCTTAATCGACACTACAGAGTTCATACTGGAGAAAAGCCTTTACAGTGCAGGGATTGTGGAAAGTCCTTCATGGAAAGCTCTCACCTTTCAGTACACACGAGAATTCACACTGGAGAAAAGCCATTTGAATGTAGTGATTGTGGGAAGTTCTTTAGACAAAAGTCTACCCTCACTAAACACTACAGAGTTTATACTGGAGAAAAGCTGTTTCAGTGCAGTGTTTCTGGAAAGTCCTTTAGACACAGATCTATGCTCATGGACCACCAGAGAACTCACACTAGAGGAAAGCCCTATGAGTGTACTGATTTTGGGAAGTCCTTTGGACAAAGGTCCAGCCTCATTTCACATCACAGAGTTCACAGTGGAGAAAAGCCATATGAATGTCATGATTGCGGAAAGTCCTTCAGGTGAAGCTCTCACCTCACTAATCACCACTGTGTTCACACTAGAGAAAAACCCTATGAGTGTACTGATTGTGGAAAGTCCTTGGGACAAAGGTTGAACTTCCTTTTGCACCACACAGTTCACACTGGAGAAAAGCCATATGAATGTAGTGATTGTGGAAAGTCTTTCGATCAAAGCTCTCAGCTCACTGAACACCGCCATGTTAACACTAGAGAAAAATTGTATGAGTGTACTGATTGTGGGAAATCTTTTAGGAGCAATAGTAATCTCCTTAAGCACAAGACAGTTCACCATGGAGAAAAGCCATATAAGTGTACTGATTGTGGGAAGTCTTTCAGGCGAAGGTGTCTCCTCTTGGAACATAAGAGAATTCACACTGGAGAAAAACCTTTTGAATGTAGTGACTGTGGCAAGTTCTTTAGAAAAAAGTCTACCCTCACTCGACACTACAGAGTTCATAGTGGAGAAAAGCCATTTCAGTGCAGTGTTTGTAGAAAGTCCTTTAGACACAGATCTACGCTCATGGACCACAAAAGAACTCACACTAGAGGAAAAGCCCTATGAGTGCACTGATTTTGGGAAGTCCTTTGAACAAAGGACCGACATTTCACACCACAGAGTTCACACTGGAGAAAACCCATATGAGTGTAGTGATTGTGGAAAGTCCTTCACGCAAAGCTCTCAACTTTCTGTACATAAGAGAATTCACACTGGTGAAAAACCTTTTGAATGCAATGATTGTGGGAAGTTCTTTAGACTAAAGGAACCCTAATTCAACACCACATAGCTCATCCTGTGGAAAAGCCGAACGTGTGTAGTTATTGTTGGAAATTCTTTAGACAAAGACGTTCGCTCCTGGATCATCACAGAGGTCACACTGGAGAAAGGCTACCTGAATGTAGTGAATGTAGGAAAAGTTTTATCAGTAAACCTAGCCTTGTTAGACATCTGAGATTTCACATTGCAGAAAAACCTTAAATGTGCAGGGGATGTTTTATCTTTCTCACTCTACATCCCTGAAGGAGACCTAAATCCATTTGCCTGAATATAACCCACTCTTATCTGATCATGCCCTATGGGAAATTCCTCATAAGTTTGAGGTACAATTGAAGCTTGAAGTAGCTGCATTGCACTTGCTAACTCCCGCAGACTCTTACCTCATTGGACATGGGAGAATTCTCACTAGAGAATGTCACTGCAACTATCTGTGGCTGAAGTGACCTCCTCTACTACCTGGCTCACCTGAACAGTGTGCATCAGTCACAACCCCTGTTGCTCGGGAAAATGAATTCTGTGTTCTCACTTGTGCTCAAGTGAATTATGAATGTACTTTGAGGTCCAGTGCATGAAATTTGTGCACAGAAGGCGTCCTTCAGCCCAACCTGCAATCTCTCTAACCTGGGACTCCATGGCGATGTCCTCTCACAATCCGGGACTGCTGACTCCTAACAACTTTCCTACCTAATTGCCTCCCAGTGCTCCCCTGCCAGCCTGATTGATGTCTCACTGCACCCTTGCAGGTCTGATCGCCCACAAATGCCTTCCCCTGATGGGCACCCTTGCCCACAACTTCCCTCCCTTGCTGGCCATGTTGTGGTGGCCATCATGGGGTGGCCTTCTTGTGATGACACAAGGGTGAGATGCCTAGGCTTTTATAGTGTATATGAGCTCTTGCCAGGTTCTTCATTGTTTACTTTCTGATTAGGAAATGCACCTAACCCAGGATTTGTCCAAATCCCCCATTCTCAACTAAGAAGTACTGCCTATTTCAGGGACATTGTGGTGAAGAATTTTTGCAAACTGATTGTTGTACACTGCTCTGGCATAGAATGTTTTTGTGCTTGTAATTTTGCTTTTGTTCTTTTAATTCTGTTGGTTCTTTTCACTGTCTGAGTTTATTTGAAAGCACCACTGTGGTGTGACAGCTTGTAGTTAAGAGATATCATGGGGATCTCAAACTTTCTGGGCTTCAGAAATAACTTCATGGCATAAAATCATTCTTTGTCCAATCCTCCTGACTTTGTGATTGTATTTTGCAGGTATGATCTCAGTTCACTAGTTTTTCTGTTGTGGGAGGCATCCAGTCATTGTGTTTCTCTCTCATTCCCCTCCCACTCTGTCTCTCAAAAAAAAAAAAAGACCATCCACGCTTCTTCCTTTCGATGGGGCTCTACCTACACAGCCCACCTTTCCTTTTATTGTTTCCTGCCTTTGTCTGGGATGTTCCCCCTACAGATGGGCACGCCGTGTTCTTCCCAGGAGCCAGCAGAGAGGCAGGTTTCTGTGAGGGAGTGGGGTTGTGTGTCCACCTGAGAGGACCTGGACAGGGTTCTATTCTCTCCAGTCTCTTCTCCTCATCCCCAGGCTCCTGGCCTGCTGCAACTGAATCTGCTTGATCTGGGAGAATCCCCCTGGTGCTTTAGGCCCCAAATGAGTTCACCTTAGGAAAAGTGTGTCTCCAGCAAAACCACATACACTCCTGAGACCCATTGGTGTTTTTTGAGTCTATTTTTGCATTTTTGTTGTAATTTTTTACTTTCATTTTTTTTAAAAACAAAGCACATACTCTACTCTTTCTCACTTCCTTGTAATCCTAAAGGTTGTATGGGTTTTCCAGGAAATGGTGCTGTGTATTTTCAATGCTGAGAACATTCTGCAGTACAAGTGTTCCCAGCAGGAGAGGGTTGGTCTCAACATACCACATTGAGGTGGTGCTGCATTCTGGTTGGTGTACATTCTGGCCTGTGCAGAGCGGACTCTTTCCCCCATAGTGAGGTGATGGGCCCTGGGTCTGGGGGACATTGATGCTGAGGTGTGTGATTGATGGAGAAGGTGGGGACCTTGTATAGGGATGGTGAGGGTGTTTCCTGTCAGCACATGGGGCAGAGTCCTTGAGTGGGAGAGCTGAGGGGAAGCTCTAGTGTTGGGAACTTGAATCAGGCTGGATGGAGAGGCCACAGCCAAGGTTGGGCACAAATGAGACCTGTAAAGACCAAGGGTGTGGACACTGTAGACCTTGACTGTTCCAGAGTGTGGTGATACAGTGTTCCCTGCCCTTGTGAACTGGTGTTCTAGTGAAGGACAGCCCCCAAACAAGGGAGCAGGGTAGGTGTGACAGGAGATAGGAGCTCAGGGGGGAAGTGAGACCAGGGGGGGGTCAGTGAGGTCTTCCTGTGGGAGTCTGGGAAGGGTGATAGGTGCCAGATGGCAGCCTATGGGGAGCATCCCCTGAGCATTTAGGAGGTCACCATGGCTGGGCTGTGGGCTCTAGAAGAACTGGTACTCGTCAGGAGACCTCACAGTTTGTCTTGAGCCCCAGGCTGCCTTTGCAAGACCTGATGTGGGGAACCTTTAGCAAAACAACTGCCCACAGGGAAAGTGACAGCACTGAATGCAAATAAATAAAAAAAGTGGTTTAAATATTTTGGCTTATTTATGATTAAAGTGTATTTGTAAGGTACTCAGCACAAGGAAAATGACAAATACTGTACAGAAATTTACAAGAGGCCAATAATGGTGGTAAACTTGCACAGAACTTCAAAAATCTTGAAAATCTTGCCAGCATTATATGGTTTGGCCCAGTAGGTAGAGCATCTACCTGCAGACTGAAGAGTCCTAGGTTTGATTCCAGTCCAAGGCACATGCCTTTGTTGTGACTCAATCCCCCATTGAGGGCATGCAGGATGCAGTCAGTCAGTGATTCTCTCTCATCATTGATGTTTCTATCTTCATTTCTTTTGGAAATAAATGCACACACACACACACACACACACTAAAGGCCTGGTGCACGAAATTTGTGCATGAGGCAAGGGGTGTGCTTCAGCCCAGCTTGCACCTTCTCCAATCTGGGATCCCTCAATGCATGGGATCAGGCCTAAAGAGGCAGTTGGACATCCTCACAATCAGGACTGCTGGCTTTCAACTGCTCACCTGCCTGCTTGCCTGATTGCCCCTAATCACTTCTGTTCCCTGCCAACCCCATTGCCCCTAACTGCCCTCCCATGCCAGCCTAGTCACCCCTAATGCCCCCCTGCTAACCCGGTTGTCCCTAACTGTCTATCCTTGCAGGCCTGGTTATCCCCAACTGCCTTACCCTGCATGCCTGGTATCCCCAACTGTCCTTGCCTTCAGGCTTGATCACCCCCAATTGCCCTCCCTTGTAGGCCTGATCAACCACAACTGCCCTCCCCTGTTGGCCATCATGTAGCCATCTTGTGTCCACATGGGGGCAGCCATATTTGACCACATGGGGGTGGTCATCTTGTGTGTTGGAGTGATGGTCATTTTGCATATTCTATCTTTATTCTATAGGATGGAATAAGTGAAGGGTCAGTTTATTTTATATATTAAATAATGCCAAAGGTCACAGTAATGGACAGAATATGCAATAGATGAAATATTGGAGATAATGAGGAGCCTTAGACATTTGCAATACATCTGTCTCCAAAAAACATCTTTAAAAATTCTCTCTCTCCTCATGGGCTCGAAGGGAGTCTGCTTTAGGAAGGACAGCAAGGTGGCTGACTTGTGCTTCTCACTTCCCTGGCCATGTTTTTAGACATCAGAAATGTGGTTTCTCTAGGGAAAATCAGTTCCTAGTTCCTCATGAGCTGTGCCCACTCCAGTGTCCCAAGCTATGATGCATCCCTCAGAAAAAGCTACTCCCATGGGAAAGTTATGTTCATCACTCAAAGACTAACCTACGTGCAAAAAACTACAGATGACTTTATTCAAAACCATTGGATTTTAGTGCTTCAGTAAATGGAATGTAGGGACCATGACTATGACACTAAGTGTGAAGTTTTGTGAGATCCGTGCTATAGTCTCTTATGGGAAAGAAGACAAACATCTGAGCTCAGAATATTCTGATAACTGTTCTAGAGTCATGGCTCTAGTATTAACACTATGTTCTTCAACACACAAAACCTTAAATCTTTTTTTTTCTTTTTAAATCCTCACTAGAGGATAGGCTTATTGATTTGACAGAGAGAGAAGAATGGAGCAATAGAAGAAAAGGAAGAGTGATGTGAGGGGAAATCACGATCGGTTGCCTCATAAATGACTTGACCAGGGATGGTGTCCCCGACCTAGGCATGTGCCCTTACCAGAATTAAACCTGCACGTTCATTTGAGTGGGTGAATGAAATGAAGCTCCAACCAACATGGGCCACATGGCCAGGGCAGCATCTCAATTCTTATGAATTCTTTCAAGACAGCAAATTAGTCTGACTCAGCATTTGGGGGAGTGTTTGTTTTGCATGCTGCTCGTTGGTTGTGTGTGAATTTGGTGCCCCCCCCTTTCAAAATATATTTTATTGATTTTTTTACAGAGAGGAGGGGAGAGGGATAGAGAGTTAGAACCATCGATGAGAGAGAAACATCCATCAGCTGCCTCCTGCACACCTCCCACTGGGGATGTGCCGAATCGAACCCGGGACCCTTCAGTCCGCAGGTCGATGCTCTATCCACTGAGACAAACTGGTTTTGGCTGCTGCCCGTTTGAGTGTTCCTAATTGTATTTGTGTCTGTTTGTGTACTCTTTGTGTCTGTGTTCTGTGTTTGTGTAAGTCTTCCCAGGTGTGTTCATGTGTGTGTCCATTGCTGGGTGACCCTGTGTTTTCTTATCTGTGTGTGTCTGTGCGTATGTTCCCATAAAGTTGTTACTGGTGTCTACACTGTGGGTCCTTGTGATCTTGGCCATAAGCTCTGCACCTGAGCACCCGCCATAGGCTGTGAGTGCTCTGTACCTGGGTGTGTCCAGGCTTCTGTTGTCTGTATGTTTTCCTGTGAGTCTGTAGCTGTGCACCCTGGCTACAGGCAGCTGCATAGGCAATGTCCCAAGGGGTTATGGGAAGGATAATATGTTCTTCCCACCTCCAGGCTGAGACCCTTTGGTCCTGCTCTTCCAGGCTCTAGTGTCTTCCTGTTGGTCTCATCTCATGTCTCAAGAATGGATGGAACCCTAGACTCAAGGAAGGTGGGAACTTGGGGAAGACTCAGACGTCAGAAAGGACTTATAGAATGTGGAGGTGCTGTTTTGGGAGGACTCTAGGCTTTTGAGGAGGACTGGGAGGATCCTGGTTTTCTGGAAATTAATAAATGGGTGGGTGCATATTGGGGAGAGCTGCAAGGAAGGTTTCTGGGTTCCTGAGTCCCCTTTGCGAACCAGGCATTGGAGAACTCTGGAGAGGGCTAGGGGTCCTTTGGGTTCCTAATCCCTAGCGAGCATGTCACCCCTTGCCCATGGGAAATTCGGCTGACACCTCATAGAGGAAGGTGCCTGGATTGCTCAGAGCATCACTCCCACACATCCAATCTCTGGTTCTCTACTTAGTGTGCATGGTCACCTGGTAACACTGGGGCCAGGAGGCAGAATAGGCTCAGTGCTCTCTGCAGTGTGGATGGGAAAACAGGAATGGACCACATTTAGCACAGGTTCCTGCACAGGATGTATGGAAACCACAGGATCACCATTGACATTAATGTCAGCGTTTTTCCAGTCAGTCTCACCTGATGGAGCACTCACCTGGGTGATGAAAATGACAAAGAGGCTTGGAGGCAGGGTAGTGACTGCTGTGAATATAAGAAAACATGGATGCTGGAATGCTTGGGGTCCAGTAACCGTCTCAGTCAACTCTCTTAACATGTGCTCTTCATAACCACCACAGTGGGGGAGCCCAGGCAGCAGGGATTTACTGAGAGTCACACTCAGAAGTGGGTTCTGAGTTTTCTGCCAATGACATCTGACCAAAGTCCTTTTTCTGAAGTTTAGTCCAATGAATCTTGAGTTTTAGGCAGCTACCAGACAAAATCTTGGTGGAGGAGGAGAAAGCGAACCATCCTGACTGGCTCTCACTGTCATTTCCTACCAATCCCTACCCCTCCTTTGTCCCTGAGCAGCCCCAAAGGAGGCTGGCACTGTGGGGTTGCCTTACTGTGGCCCATCAAGTAGGTTTGGCTCTGCTACTGACACCGTAATGTTGGCTGCAGCCAGTGATATGCTTTGACCAATGAAATGATGTGGGACTCAAACCTGTCACCTTTATTTTTATTTATTTATTTAAATTAAATCTTTATTATTCAGATTATTACATTGTTTCTCTTTTTTCCCCTCCATAGCTCCCCTCCACCTGACTCCCACCCCTTTCTCTACCCTTACTTCCCTCCCGTTGACCTCATCCATAGGTGTATGATTTTTGTCCAGTCTTTCCCTGTACACCCCTCACCTCTTTCCCCCTGAGAATTATCAGTCTAGTCTCTTTCTGTGCTCCTGATTCTATTATAGTCATGAGTTTATTCTGTTAATCAAATTTTTAATTCACTTAATATTTATTTTATTTTATTTTTTTCAAAATATATTTTATTGATTTTTTTACCGAGAGGAAGGGAGAGAGATAGAAAGTCAGAAACATCGATGAGAGAGAGACATCGATCAGCCGCCTCCTGCACACCCCACTGTGGAGATGTGCCCATAAGCAAGATACATGCCCCCAACTGGAATTGAACCTGGGACTTTTCAGTCCGCAAGCCAATGCTCTATCCACTGAGCCAAACTGGTCTCAGCTAATTCACTTAATTTTTAGATTCACTTGTTGATAGGTATGTATTCATAATTTTTTTGTCTTTTACCTTTTTCCTCTTCCTCTTCTAAAAAAGTACCTTTCAGCATTTCATATAATTCTGGTTTGGAGTTGATGAATTCCTTTAGCTTTTTCTTATCTGTGAAGTTCTTTATCTGCCCTTCAATTTTGAATGATAGCTTTGCTGGATAGAGTATTCTTGGTTGTAGGTTCTTGCTATTCATCACGTTGAATATTTCTTGCCACTCCCATCTGGCCTGCATCGTTTCTGTTGAGAAATCAGCTGACAATCGTATGGGTGCTTCCTTGTAAGTAACTGTTTTTCTCTTGCTGCTTTTAATATTCTCTCTTTGTCTTTTGCTCTTGGAATTTTAATTATGATGTGTCTTGGTGTAGTCCTTTTTTGGGTTCTGTGTGCTTCCCAGACTTGTAACTCTATTTCTTTTACCAGATGTGGGAAGTTTTCAGTCATTTCTTTAAATAGGTTTTCAAGTATCTTGCTCTCTCTCTTCTTCTGGCACCCCCACAATTCTGATGTTGGTACACTTAAAGCTGTCCCAGAGGCTCCTTACATTATCTTCACATTTTTGGATTCTTTTTTCTTCTTGCTTTTCCAGTTGAGTGTTTTCTGATCCTTTATATTTCAAATTTTTGACTTGATTCTTGCCTTCCTCTAGTCTGCTGTTAGTTTTCTGTATAATATTTTTTATTTCAGTCAGTGTATGTTTAATTTCTAGTTGGTCCTTTTCCATCTCTAGTTGGACCTTTTTCATCTCCTCTTGGGTCTCACTAAACTTATCCATCTTTTCTAGGATATTCTTGAAAAACCTTATAACCATGGCTTTGAACTCTATATCCAGTCATTTGTTTTCCTCCATTTCTTTTGTTTTTGATCTCTTCCTTTGTCTTGCATTTTCACTATGCCGGGAGAACTTCTGTGTTGGACTCAGCCTTATGATACCAGACTTGCAAAACTGCAGAAGCCTCTCTGCTGAGCTTGGGATAGGTGGAGTCTCAGGGCTTAATGGACCACCCTGCCTTCCAGTCAGCCCCACCCTCCATGGCCCTTGAGTCTCATGTGACTGGGTAATTGCTGGAGCAGTTCCTGTGCGTGCGCAGGCTCTCGCAGTTCTTCTAGACTGCTGCCTTTCAGGCTTCCCTGTGCTCCGGGACCATATGAGTTTGGGTCCCCAGGGTTTCGCCTGAAACTGGGGTTTAGTTGATTTAGAAGTGGCGCAGTTGAGAGGCTCTGTCTCCCGCCCACTTGTGAAAGCCAGTGACACAATCAGCAGTCGGTCTTCTGCACGCAGTGCTGTGCGCGTCACCAGACTTCTGCCCTTTCGTGACTCCCCTAAATTTCCATGCACTTCTCCCTTATCACAGTCCAAACTCCCCCCGTGTGAGTTTCAGCTGGACCTGGGTTTCAGTGTTGTAGGATAAGGGGTTCAATGCAGTTGGGAATCTCCGTCTCCCTCCCACCAGAGAAAGCCAGCTAGGTACTCCAGTACCTGCTCTCTCCACACGCGTGTCTTCATACTCAGCTTTTTGCAGCTCCTCTGGATCTCTGTGAGCCCCTCTTTTTCCTTCTAGTTTTAGAATTTCCACTCAGCCAGCTTTCCTGTGGTTCTGGATGATGTCCGTTCTGTCTTTTAATTGTAGTTTTGAAATTGTGCGAGGCAGCAGTGTAGGTGTTTACCTATGCCGCCATCTTGGATTCTCCTAAGCCTGTTACCTTTAAAAGAAGAGTCTGGAACCTGTGAGATGGGCAGCTCTAACCATCCATTTCTGATAACACTCTCCATGAAACTACATGTTGGCTGCTCCTTTATCCTGATTCCAGGAAATCCAGGGTGTTCAAAACAAGAAAGATACTTTCTTTAAGCCACTAAAGCTTTGGTGCTGCTTATAACCCACAATAACTTCTAGAATGTTCTAATGGGAATGCATCCCATATTCTACCCTGTAGGAGGCAGCAGAGCCTAACATTGGAAGCCAGAGCTCTGTTGTTAGAGACACCTGGGTTTGAATTCCAGCCCTACCTTTATTAACTCTACAATCAGTCAATTTACATTGAATCTCTTAGCCTGGATTATCTCCCCATTAAATAGATGGTTAAACCACCTCGGGTTGCAAATATGATTAAATGAAATAATAATGCAGGTAAAGCATTGAATCCAGGGCCTGCTCCTGTAATAAACATTCAGTAGCTGTTAGCTCCTTAATGTCACAATGTATACTGACCACAGACAATGTAGGAACTGTCAATGTGTTGGCCTATGTATACTTTCAAATTTGTAGAGACCTGAGCAAAATACTCCATGAATATCCCTTACATCCATAGTCTCAGATAGGACAAAAAGTGTCTGAGAGTCAGGATTGTTGCAAACAGTAATGGGACCATGCTTGCACTTTCTATTTATGTGAGTGTGTCTATGTCCACATCCATGGCTTCCACTTCTGCACCATTCCTCCACCTACAGGCTGTTTGTGACTGACTGTGCCAGGTTATGGTCTGTACTTGCATGAACCATGTTGGTTCTTGAACGTCCTCCTTCCATTGTTTGTAATATTTCTTTCCCTGAATATTAGTGCATACTGTCTTGCTCTGGGTCATTGCTTTTGTTGTCTTTCAATAAAACTCAGAATATTTGTGTTGTATGTGCTTATACAATAGAAGGTGCAGAAAGAACCCTGTTTTTTTTCAGAGGGTGAACATGCAGGATGATCTAAATGGTTAAAAATATGTGGCCCTCCTTACTTGCCTTATGACATAAGGTTGGTGTTCAGATCATACCAGGAACGTGCTCATGTGTAGCAAGTTTAGGTTGATGTATCACTGGCAGCACCTGATTTCTATCTTTTCATTCCCATGCTGGACACTTTCCTGACTTATCTTTTAATGTGTGACTTCCTGGTTTCTGATTACCTTCACATTTTTTCCCTTTTTCATCACCTGTTTCTCTGAACTGCTCTTTCTGTAGTATTCTCAAATATTGACCTGCATATGTGTTATGAGATGCACAGGCGTGCTTCCAGAGATCTTGACACCTGTTTCTCATTTATTGAATTTTATGTGGAATATGATGTAAGCAACCTTCTGCACAGCTGGCCCCTGTCACCAGCTGACAAGCCCTGTTGAACACTGTTCACAGATGAATGAGCAGACAATCCAGCTTCTGTTCTGTGTGGGTGTTGCCATGTTTGTTTCATATTTCTTATGAGATCTTCCCTGTATGATGATCCTCAGTGGCCCAGATCTTCACATATTTCCTTCATATATGTTGCTGTCAGACATTTGCAAGTATCCAGCCTGTTACATGCAACCCACTTTTCTAATGAGAATCTACCTGTCACCACAATCACTCATTTATCTCCATTTTCTGTTTTCAGATTGTTGCCATAAAATGCAGCATGCAGAGGCCTGTTCTGAGCAGAATATATCTGTTCAAGGATAGGCACAGGTTAGTTCCTCTAAGACAGCTTCAGCAACCCAGAGGACTCATCCCTGTGGGAGGTGTTTCTCTGTGTTCAAAGATATTCTGCACCTGACTGAATCACAGGCAGGATACTTGCAGCAGAAAAACTTTTTCACTAATGCAAGTGTGAGAGACTTCTGTTTCAGTGCAAACCCTCCCCATCAACAGAGGGAAGCCAGTAGAGTGAAGCCCTGGAAGAAAGCTGTGGACAGGGCCTCTTTTGTGTTCAAGTGCACCTTCTACTTATGAGGGTGGCCTTCAACAAGTAGGGAGGTTGGGGAAGAATTCTCAGCCATCAGAGCTTTTCCACCACCAGGCCCCTCTCAACAGTAAGGAGCCACAGAGTGGCAATGAGATTTCAGAGAAATTTCTCAATAGAAAAAGGCATCTCCAATGGGATGAATGTGAAAAAGTTGACAGCCAGAACCAAAACCTTGTTCAACATCAGGACATCTGCTGTGGGGAAGTGAAATGTCAGTATAATACATGTGAGAAAGTGTTCAGAGGTACTGTTAACCACAATAGATATAGAAGACTTCACACTGGAGATCTTCCCTGTATGAGAATCTTCAGTGGCCCAGATCTTCACATATTTCCTTTAGATATGTTACTGCCAGACAATTGCAAGTAACCAGCCTGTTACGTGCAACCCACTTTTCTAATGAGAATCTACCTGTCACCACAGTCACTCATTTCATCTTCATTTTCTGTTTTGAGGTTGTTGCCATAAAACACAGGATGCAGAGGCCCATCTCTGTGGGAAGTGTTTTTCTGTGTTCAAAGATATTCTGCACTTGACTGAATCACAGGCAGTATACTTGCAGCAGGAAAACTTCTTCAGTGATGCATGTGTGAGGGACTTCTGTTTTAGTGCAAACCCTACCCATCAACAGAGGGATGCCAATGAAGATAAGCCCTGGAAGAAAGCTGTGGACAGGGCCTCTTTTGTGTCTAAGTGCAGCTTCTACTTAACAGGGCGGCCTTCAACCAGTAGGGAGGTTGGGGAAGACTTCCCAGCCATCTCAGAGCTTCTACAGCACCAGGCCCCTCTCAATAGTAAGGAGCCTCACAGTCATAGTGAGATTTCAGTGGAATTCCTCAATAGAAAAAGGCATCTCCAATGGGATGAATGTGAAAAAGCTGACAGCCAGAACCAGAACCTTGTTCAACATCAGGACTTCTGCTCTGGGGAAGTGAAATGTCAGCATAATACACGTGAGAAAGTGTTCAGAGATACTGTTAACCACAATAGATGTAGGAGACTTCACACTGGAGAAAAGTCATATCGGTATATTGACTATGGGAAGCTGTTCAATCAAAGATCTTCCCTTGCTAGACACTACAGAGTTCATACTGGAGAAAAACCTTACAAATGTAGTGAATGTGGAAAATCATTCAGGAACGATTATGAGCTCTTTATCCACAGGAGTGTTCACATTGGAGAAAAGCCACATAAATGTAGTGAATAGGGAAGTGCTTCAGTTGGAGGTCTCATGCAACACTACAGAGTTCACACTGGAGAAAAACCTTATGAGTGTAGTGAATGTAGTAAATCTTTTAGTCAGAAAAGTAACCTTCTTACCTACCAGAGAGTTCACACTGGAGGAAAAAACCTTACAAATATAGTGAATGTGGGAAATGTTTTAGGCACACAAATTACCTCCTTATCCACCAGAGAGTTCACACTGGAGAAAAGTCACATAAATGTAGTGAATGTGGAAAGTGCTTCAGTCAAAGGTCTCACCTTATGCATAAAGCACTACCTTATGAGTGTAGTGCATGTAGGAGATCTTTTAGTCAGAAAAGTTACCCACCAGAGGTTTCACACTGGAGAAAAACCTTACAAATGTAGTGAATGTGGGAAATGTTTTAGGCACAGAAATTACCTCCTTATCCACCAGAGAGTTCACACTGGAGAGAAACTATATCAATGTAGTGATTGTGGAAAGTGCTTCATTCCGAAATCTAGCCTCATTAAACATTACAGAGTTCACACTGGAGAAAAGCTGTATCAGTGTAGTGATTGTGGTAAGTGCTTCAATAAAATCTCTAACCTCTTTCGACACTGAAGAGTTCACAATGAAGAAAAACCTTATGGGTGTAGTGAATGTGGGAAATCTTTCAGGTGGAAAAGTCACCTCCTTATTCACCAGTGTTCAAACTGAAAAAAAGCCATATCAGTAGTCCTTGTGGGAAGTGCTTCTGTCAAAAATTCTACCTCATTGAACACTATAGAATTCATACTGGAGAAAAATCTTATGAGTGTACTGAATGTGGGAGATCTTTTAGGCAAAAAAGTCACCTTCTTACCCACCAGAGTGTTCACACTGGAGAAAAGCAGTATCAATGTAGTGATTGTGGGAAGTCCTTCAGCAATAGTTCTACTCTCGTTCAACACCACAAACATCACACTGGAGAAAAACTTTACAAATGTAGTGAATGTGGAAAATCATTTAGGTGCAATTATGCCCTCTTAACTCATGAGAGAGTTCACACTGGAGAAAAACCTTATGAGTGTAGTGAATGTGGGAAATCTTTTAGGCAAGTAAGTCACGTCCTTATCCTCCAGAGGGTTCACACTGGAAAAAATTCATATCAATGTAGTGATTGTGGGAAGTCCCTCCAAGAGAACTCTAACCTCATTAAACACTGCAATATTCACACTGGAGAAAAACCTTAGAGTAGTGTAGTGAATAGGAGAAGTCCTTTCATGAACGTTCTCACCTCACTGAACACCAGAGAGTTCAGACAGGAGAAAAACCAAATGAGTGTAGAGTGTAGTGAATGTGGGAAGTCCTTCAGCAGAAGCTCTACTCTCATTTAGCACCAGACAGTTCACACTGCAAAAGGGCCTCATAAATGTATTGAATGTGGGAAATCTTTTTACTACAAATCTTTCCTCCAACACTTGAGAGTACACTGCAGAAAAGCTTTAAACATGCAGGAAATGTTTTACTTTCTCGCTCAGAAGAAAAACACCCCACTTTACCTGAATACAAACCCCTTTGTCAGAAAATACTCTCTGCTAGATATCTCCTATATTTCAGCTATAAGTGACACTTGTAGACACAGAATCTACTCAGGAATACAACCAGATTTATGTCACTGGAAAAATTTGTAAAATATTTCACCCCAATCTGTCACAACCCCTGCATGCTCTGGGGTTTTGCTTGAGAAAATTATGAATATTCTGAGCCCCTGGATGAATCTTCATTCCTTTATTTCTGACCAGAGAATTGACCTGGCCCAGGTTTTGCCTAGAGCCCATTTCCTCCACCAAGAAGTGCTACCTCTTTCAGGTTCATCATGGGTCTCACATTAAGCTGTGATGACGTATTTTGGGTTCCAATTCACCAACCTACAAACCTCTTGCTGTCCTCTGCTCTGGTTTATGATATTTATGTAAAATGAGTTTTTTCTTTTGTACCTTTAATAGATTCTGTTCTCTCCCTGGTGAAAAGGAAAGTCGTGTTCTGTCAGCATGCAGAGATGAATAATATGGTGTGATCTTAAACTTTCTGTGCTTTGGAAGGCACAGATTGATGGCAGAAAGTCACTCTTTTTTCAATATTCGCTGATTTTGTATTGCCGACCAAGGCCTTGAGAGAGAATGTGCATGACTTTGTGGTTCTAATTTGCTGTCTGGTGCCTCCTTTATTGTAGAGGTCAATAGTTGCCCTGAGCAGGCAGCCTTTATTGTGCTCCTGTGATCAATATAAATTATATTCTCTTTGCAGTATGTATTACATAAGTGTCAGCAATGTTTAGGGGAATTACTCTCCACATGCTCCAAAGATGCCATGTGTCATGATGTATGATATTTCATAGACCCGTGTCATTTATTTTAAGACTCTCAGGAAGAATTATTTTGCGAGATAATTGCTGTTTTCATATTCATGGTAGACACTGCAGTTAAACTGGATAACAAGTGCCCATTTTGGACATCAATCCAAATTATTTTATGTCCTGTGGCTTGTATGATGTCTGAGAACTTTCTGAGGACTTTCATCACTATTTCCTGTAGCTGGTGTCACTAGCAGACAAAATAATCTCATGGTTTTGTGTATTTCCATGGCCCTTTAGAGTGTTCAACTCAAGTTTGTTGCTCAACAGGCAAGACCTCAAAGCTAGAGAAAGGATAATGCTGTAATCAGACCCAGGAAATGTCTGTTGTAACCAGTCAGCATTACTGTTGATTCCAATGGCCATAGTATTCCTATTTGACAGCATTTGCTGCCACTGAGGCAAGGCTATTCCTCCCAGCAAATGAGAACTGACATGCAACAAAGTGCATCTGTCTCATGTATGGTATTTGGTGAGCCCTGTCCTAGAGATAAAGCTGTGAAACTGTCAGATATGACATAAACCATCTGTAACTCATACACAGTGTGGACAACAATAGGCTTACAGTTGTATGTTTGCAAAACATAATTCTTTTAAAGAATTTTTTTAGAAAATAATTTTTTGGGGGAGAGGGGAGAGCCTGGAAGAGGGAGGTAAACATAGGTCTGCTGCCTTCTGCATATCACAATTGGATACACACTGTTGTGTATGTGAATGTTTTACATTTAAGATATGCAGAACTGTGACCCAAAATGGTCATTCCCTTTGGCTTACTACTAAGCCACGGTATATAAAAATTGCAAATTTTTTGCTACCCTGAGAGGGCATCTAATGCTTAACCTTTTCAAATAGTAACCCCAGAAATGCATATAATGCTAAATTGCTCTTATTTTAATTCCACCTACCAAGAAATATTTTATGGTGAACGCTTTTTATACATTTATTTTCACTGAATTTATTTGCTTTGTTAAAATGTCTGCTGAGAATCTTTTTCAAATTGTTTAAATAAGCTTATTATTTTAATGGAAGGAGGACTGTGCAGCCTTTAAGACATTTGTTTAAATTTCCCTCATTCCTCAGTGATTCAAGTGACTCCTTTTCATATGGAAACATTGGTTTTGAATTCTGAAGAAAATTGTTTTATTCATTTTTATTGCTGTGTACCACTGAGGCAAAATTATGCCATATACTTATACATTTAATCTGCATTGTTAAAGTTCAGATCTACTATCATTTATGTCTAAGCATGTATTAATATATTAAGTGAAGTGTAGGTTTGTAGTACTTGTCAATTCCCCTAGTATAAATACTCTCACCACGGTCAGTTTTAAACTGCCACAGAAATAGCAGTGAATATGCACATGATAAGATATTTCTGTAGCACATAGTTGTATTTTATTTCCCACATACTGATTCAGTTGCAAAAAATATGCTCCAGAACTTTAATAAAAACATAGTAAAACCTTTGAGAACCCTCAAGGTTTAAACATTTTTTAAAGTTTCATTTAAATACAATTCATTTATTTTTTTTCATTTTTTTAAAGTAACAATTCTTTATACAATAAAATAGTTTACATTTTTTATATTTTTATTTACATCATGAGAATTTCATATAAATTAACTGCCCCTATACAAAAAATTATCGCATTCCCAAATCTGCACACCAAAAGGGTTATGAGACATAATCATGTACTAAATCAAAGGGCAGGGTTTGCCTTTCAAAAATCACAATCTAGTTATCACCAAAGAAGGTTCACGTTATTTCTATATTAACATTTAACAATGCTCTAGAGAAGTGACAAACAATCATGTATTAAGGACAAATATTTTTTCATCTTTCTTTCCATCTTTATCAGTGTAAATATTTGCATGAAAACACGGTAACTGGCCCTTTAGGATTCATCAGTTCCTATTGCTTATTTTTCAACCATGGCATCCTCTCAATTAATGTAGAAAAGTGGATTGAGACATCAAAATACCAGATTAGGGCATCAAGTAAATGTCCACCTCTAGAGTAGATGAATAATACTCATCTAGCCCCAGCTGATAGGCCAGGTTCTGGAGGCCTCATACCTTCTCCATCAAGTTAGCTGTGGTGAGGCTCCCCAGTTCTTTCTACATGTCCAAGTCATCACGTTCTATTTCAGCCATCCATCCATTTGGGTGATGAGCTAATAGCACTTTGGAAAGAAGCTGCAAATTCAGCAACACCTGGTAATTGTTCTGGCCAAAGATCTGGTGAGGCACGATCAAGTTTTTTCAAAACTTAATAAAGATGCTACCAATTTCATTCTCTTTTGGGAGGTGCCATATTCCAACCCATGTCCTCAGTATAATTCATTTAAATCATACATTCAAGTAGTATTTTTTTATTGTTTTCAGGGAATAAGGGCAAGGAAGAGAGAAATAGAAACATCAATGTTCAGAGAGTCACTGATAGGCTTCTTCCTGTACCTCCCCTCTCCCTGGGAATTGAGCCTGCAACCCATGTATGTGTCTTGACCATGAATTGCACCATGACCTTCTGGTTTGTAGGTCAATGGTCAACCACTGAGAACACCATCTGGTCAGTAGTATCTGAAAAAATCTTTTTTTTTAGTTTTTTTAAAATATCTGTTTATTTTAATGTTGATAGTATTACCCATGTCTCCCACTTCACCCTTACATATATTCTTTGGTGGATCTATTCCAGGCCTCCCTCCTCCCTCCCCTCAGAGATCTGTCAGTATGGACCAGTGAAGCAGACCTCTAGTCCCATCTTCTCCTCGAGCACCAATTGTGAGGCTTTAACACCAATACTCACCAAGGTCAGTGGCTGGGATGAACCCTCTTCACTGTCTCTCTGCACTGCTCCCTCTGTAGTATTGTCCTACGTGGACCTGCACATGTGTTATGAGGTGCACATACATGCTGAAGTAGTCCTCCAAATCCTGCTACTTGTTTATTGAATTTTACCTGGAATAAGGAATAGCCACCCTTCTGCAAAGCTTGCCCCCAGTCATCAGCAGACCAGCCCTGCTGAGCACTCTTAGAAGAAGACTGAGCTGAAAATGCATTTTCTCTTTCATGTGGTTCCTGCTATATGTATCATATTTCTTATGAGGTTTTCTCTGATTTTTTGAATTTCAAGGGCACAAACCTTCACAGCAGCCTCTTATTAATCTTTCCTGGATGTCTCTTATTTTCAGATAATTGCAGAGAATCTAATAATTAGTGCAAAGTACTTTAGCAATAGGACTTACTCTGTCAACACAGTCAAAATTCAGTTCCTCCACAATTCTCTCTTTTCAGGTTGTTGGCATAAAACTGATGATGAGGAGGCCTGTCCTTTGAAGACCATATCTGTACAAGGAAAGTCACAGGTCAGGGTTTCTAAGACAGCTCCAGCAACCCAGAAGATCCATCTGTATAAGCAGTGTTTCTTACTGTTCAAAGATATTCTGCACCCACCTGAGTCACAAGCAGCAGACTTTGAGCAGAAAGCCTTCTTCAGTGATGCATGTGTGAGAGACTTCTGTTTCAGGGCAAACCCTCACCAGCTACAGAGGGAAGCCAGTGGAGAGAAGCCCTGGAAAGAAGATGTAGTCAGGGTCTCATTTGTGACCAGGTGTAGCTTCTACTTCTCAGGGCTGCCTTCAATTAGTAGGGAGGTAGGGGAAGACTTCCCAGACATCTCAGACCTTCTCAAGTACCACGCTCCTCTTAACACCGAGGAGTCACACAGTGGCAGTGCGATTTCACAAGAATATCTTGGTAGAAAAGCCCTCAATATAAAATACTTGTAACTGAAAAATTTGGCAGCCACACCAAAGTTGTTCAGCATCAGCGTGCCTGCTCTAGAGAGGTGATATATTGAGTATGACAAATGTGGGCAAGTTTTTGGAGAAAGCTTTAACCTCATTCAACCTGGAAGAATTTGTACTAGGGAAAAGCCCAATGAGTGCAGCAATTTTGGGAAATTTTTTGGACAAAGATTTGATCTCATTTCATAGCACAGAGTTCATATTGCGGAAAAGCCATATGAGTGTAGTGATTGAGTAAAGTCCCTCAAGCAAAGCTCTCATCTCACTGAACACCGTAGTTTTCACCCTGGAGAAAACCTTTTGTGTATGCTGATTGTGGGAAATCTTTTAGGAGAAATAATAAGCTCTTTAATCACAAAAGGGTTCATACTCGAGAAAAGCCCTATGAGTGTACTGATTGTGGGCAGTCCTGTCGGAAACCAAATATTGTTCTCACTAAATGGATGTAAACAGGAAGCCAGAAGGCTGGTCAACCTTAATTGCTCTGAAAGGTCAGAGCTAATTACTCACTGTTTTGTTGAAACATTATTGGTTGAAGCAACCTCTATGTTTGTTTCTTGTTAATTTCTGTTTTTGTTATTTCCTGCCTAAAGGCTAGGGGTGTGTCCCAAAGCCTTAATAAAAGGGAGAAAAGGGCCAGAGCAAGTGGCAGTCCTTTCCACTAGAGGAAGGCTCCCACCTGGCCCCCAATATCGCCAAATTAATGCTTTCTAGTCTATTATTTCGTTTGCGTGTGGCCTCCTTCAGAACCCGAACCCTGACCCGGGAACCCTGAACCACGCGGGATGTGGAAAGAGGTTCCCACATCTGGCGCCCATCAGGGGCTGCGGAAAAAGGTGCTCACATCTGGCGCCTGACCGCGGGACGTCTGGAGGAGAAGGTATTATTTGCCTAAGAGCGAAGGAAGGAAAATTCACCAAGGAAAATGGTGAGGGAAGATTCACCTAGGAAAAGGTGAGGGGAATTCAATGTACGCAAAGCCCACGGATTAACTACAGAGTCGCGATCTGTAAGTAGGGTGGGAATGTCTTTTGCAGCCAGGCTAATGGGGAAGAATTTGTTTATAAATACAAAGTAAATTGTATTATAGACTTTTGGTTTGCAAGCTTAAATAATGTGGTTTCTTGTTCAAATTAAAATCTTAGTTTGCATTTGGAATCTGAAATCTGTAATAAGTGAAACTCCACTGCTGAAACCGCCTCTGGTGCGGAGAAATTCAAAGGTCGCAGGAGAGGGCAAGGCTCTCTGCTCTCCTGCAATGAGATTACTTAAGGTTTCACTTAAAAATTATAAGAGAAATCGCAGGGAAATGCTAATCTTGGACAAATTAGGTGCTAGTTATTACTTCGGAAAGCGAAAAAGAAAGAAAAAATTTAAGATCTGTCTTTATCTTTTAAGCATGAAAAAAAATTCGGCCAGATCTGTTACTGATGCTTTCCCCTGAAGTAAGCAGAATGTGGAGGAAGAGAGAGAGATACTGTGGCAATCCAGTATGAAAGTCCACTCTCCCAGTATACTAATCTAAAGTCTCCTTTCTCGCCATGAAAAAGTTTTAAAAATTTAGAGATGTCTCTGGAATTTCTGTACTCGTGAGGAGAGAAGCCCGGCTTAAAAAGAAATGCGCGCAATTGTCCACCTTTTTGGACATATTAGACAGGGTTTTAAGCTGGAATCTCTCCGCAAAAGCTGCAGAAAAAGAAAAACCAGAACTGGTCTTTATTTTTTAAGAAAAATGGCGTAAAGGAACCAAAAGGAGATGATTTTGTGTTATTAATCAAGGATTTCAGCTAAATGCAAATTAAATTGGGAGAAAATAAAATAATATTTCTCTAATAATTAGGAATTCAAAATACATTGTTGATTGGTCTAATAAAGAAGGATTAATTCTGTGATTCCCAACTGACAGTTTAAAAATATAATTGATATCTTAAGATAATTATAAAAATATTATAATCTTTAAATCATATATGAATATATATATTTGTTAAAATTTCAAGGCTTTAACAGAGATGATTCTTGTAAAGCTCCATGGGCCCAGAGTAATACAAGAAATTTGTTCTCTCTTTTTAAAGGACATCTTCTTAAATTTAACTGATCTAATATACTTGAAATTTCATGGAAAGCGTTATCAAATAAGAATTAATAACTATATTTTAAATGTTGTGAAGGTTTTGGCCTCTAAGAAGGAAACAAGGTAGCACTCTAGGGAGAGGCATAAACACTCAGCCTCTGAGAGATCCAGTCTCTCGGTGTCCTAGATGTCAGAGAGGTAACCATTGGGCCAGACAGTGTAAATCAAAATTTCATAGAAATGGGCAGCCTCTAAATCAAGATACAGGGTATAGTCAACCGCCGGGAAACGGCCAGAGGGGTGCCCCCCAGTCCCGTTATTAATAGCGGAAACCTGCCCTGCAAGGCCCACAGTGGATTCCTTCATCCAAGCAACTCTAGGAAGCACAGGCCTGGATCTCAACAGCACTATAGCAGTCACTTTGACTCCTGATATTGCTCTGCAAGCTATTCCTACAGGAATTTGGGGTCCTATGTTGCCAGGAGCATGGTAAAGAGGACAATACAGACACCTGAGAATGTACTTCTTGCAATACAGTTACCAGCTGTACGGTAATATTTCCTGGGGCACATGGGGAAGTATTTTTGACTTATATTCCTGACCCTTCATAGGTAAGAACCGTTAGGTGTACTGATTCCCCTGTTTCTTGTAGTCTCTAAGAAGGGCAAAATTAAGTAAATCTTTCTTAAAATTCCAACATTAGAATTTAAAATGACAAAAAGCTCAAAGCCACCTGTATTCTTAAGCTAGAGGCGGGGCAACATTTGTGGCTTGTGAATCAGACATAACCATTTACTAAATTTGCTTTGCTTTAAAATTGAGATACCTACTTTAATTAATAAATTAGCTTTTTAAATAAAAATCAAAGTTTTCAGCTAAATAAAGAGCCAATATTTTTGTAAGCAATTTGATTAAATATTCTAATAAAGTAACTAAGACCTTCTCTATACAGAAAAGAAATTGATAGCCAGTTTAAAACTGAATTGCCATGGCCTAGAACAAAAGAATTCCCTTACATAATATTATTCTACAATGTCATTATAATTTTTTTTGACAAATATCCCAAACAAACTTACAATCTAATCCTCTGAATATTTGGTAGCAATTTAATAAATAAATAAATAAATAAATAAATAAATAAATAACATAAAAGGAATTAAGGCAGTGAGAGGGCACGTGAGCATTCTATATTGGCTTTTCTTGCTCTTTTTGCCAAGAAGGACCCTCCCACAGCTGTCGCCTGAGCTTTCTGTTCATGCTGAGGTTGAAACCTCGTGTTGGCTGGTACCATGAATCTGTCTCTCATCCAATGGTGTGAGCTGGGCCCTTCCTGGAGAAGAAACCTGGGTTCCCCAAGATATGTGATCAGTGCTGGGACCCTGCCAGCAGGCGAGGGGATCCCAAGGCAGGTACTGGGCAGGAGGCCATAAGGGCATCGGCTACCAAGGAGACGGAACTGAACCTCACATCAACCTGCTTGGCCCCGGAGGATGGCTGGTTAGCCAGAGACGGGCAACTGGAACTTATACGTTACACCGACCACCGCCTAAGCCAGGAACTGGGCCTTATGCCGCCCTGCTTTCCAATGATGGGTAAGGTGGGTTGGTACCGTATGGTAGTTCCTGACCTAAGACAGGCACAGTCGTAGAGGGGCCATCAGGAGAAAACTTGGGGATCAACAAAGGTTGATCCTCACCCCCCAACATTGCAGAGGGAGGTCTCCTGCCCCATGGCTGCTTCACTTCCCACGTCCAGCTCCCATCGGGATCCAGGTGACAAGACAGAGACTTGGCCCAGCTCCGTTCGGGACACAAATGACAGACAAAGATTTGGTGCAGCTCAGATCGGGACCCAGCAACAGACAGACTTGGCTGACAGCTGCCCTATATTCTAAATCCCACTTAATACCAGGAATGCTCAGGGCCTACTCAAGAATGCAAATAATCCTTTCCACTAATATTTACAGGATAAAACTAAGATTGTTGTTAGAATATTAAATTTAATAATAAAATAGTAGTTAAATTTTCAAATTAATTTAATTGGTTAATTGAAATAGGTGAATATTCAAGAAAATTTAATTGTACTGGAAAACAGTTGTTCCTAAAGTATTAACTTAAATTTCTATTGGTAGTTCATTGCATGGTAAAATTACTCAACATGCAATAAACATAAAGCAGTCATATTTCCATTATAAAAAATTTTCCAAAAGCATCATAATTACATAAAAAGGGGGGATAGTACAGTAATATTATGTAAGGAAAAAGCATCCTGTAAGCAAATTACATCTAAAAAATTTTTACTTAACAGCAAGACACCCATGAAAAACATACATAGTATTAAAATAAGCCAAAGGAAAATCATTTGGGCAAAAATAAAAAGGATCCAAAGTCAAATTTATAGAAAAAAAAAACTCCTTTACTAATTTTGGTCGAGAATGTTTATATATTTTCAGAAAAACAGCTCCAAGACCATGTGAATTCCTACAACAGAGAATGCTCCAGCTATGAAGACGAGAGAAGAAGCAGTCCAGAGATGAAAGATGCTGACGACACCTTGCCATCCTAACAGTCAGCAGCTGTGCATCGATGCAGGTTGCCCAGGACCAAACCAGAGAGGGTCGGACCTGCATTGCCACCATTTGTCCACCATCCAGAACTGAAATATCATTGCTAATACGTACATTCAAAAAACTGTCGGACATTGAAACTGGGACTCAAAGGACTGTTGGTCCAGAAAGAAAGATACTATAGACTTATTCATTCACCTCTTAGCATAGCCATTGTTGCTTGTCTTATTTTTTGTTCTTAATATTTATTTCTAGTCTGTAGGTTTAAGATTTTTTAGAGGAAAAGAAAACGGGGGAGATGTCGGAAACCAAATATTGTTCTCACTAAATGGATGTAAACAGGAAGCCAGAAGGCTGGTCAACCTTAATTGCTCTGAAAGGTCAGAGCTAATTACTCACTGTTTAGTTGAAACATTATTGGTTGAAGCAACCTCTATGTTTGTTTCTTGTTAATTTCTGTTTTTGTTATTTCCTTCCTAAAGGCTAGGGGTGTGTCCCAAAGCCTTAATAAAAGGGAGAAAAGGGCCAGAGCAAGTGGCAGTCCTTTCCACTAGAGGAAGGCTCCCGCCTGGCCCCCCAATATCGCCAAATTAATGCTTTCTAGTCTCTCATTTCGTTTGCGTGCGGCCTCCTTCAGAACCCGAACCCTGACCCGGGAACCCTGAACCACGCGGGACGTGGAAAGAGGTTCCCACAGTGTTCAAAGTGAGTAAGACTAGAGTAAATTAGATGAGAAGTGCCTCCTCTCATCCTTATCCACAGATGTTCAGTGGGCTGTGGCTTGTGTGGTCTTTGTGTACAGACCTCCATCACTGTCTCCTGTGGCTAAAATAATTGGCAGAAAAAATCATGCAATTTTTTTGGATTCCCCTTGCCCATCTAGGGTGTTCACCTCAGGGTTTGCTCAGCAGGAAAGATCTCAAAGCTAGAGGCAGGGTAAGCCTGTAATCAGCCCCAGGATGTATTTTTTGTGATTCCTCTAGATTCCAATGGCCATAGTCTTCACTGCTTGACAATATTTGCTGCCATTGAGACAAGATTGGACCTCTCAGAAAATTAGTAAAGAGATGGTAGAGCCAATATATGGTTGACATTTTAACTTTCTTGTAACAAGACAGGGATAGTGAGGTCTTTATTTGAAAGTACTTTATAACTGAAATTAACAAAATGGACTTTTCTCATGTGTACTCTTGTGAGCTTGGCCACAGGGATCCAGCTGTAAACCCATCACTTGTGAAATAAAATGATCTCTCACCCACCTGAAGGTTAAAAAATAAGTTATATATCTTTAAAATAATTTCCTGACTTTTGAAAGACAGGGAGGGAGACAGAGAATGAGAAATGTTGATATGGAAAAGACATATCTTACTGCTGCCTCCTGCACGCCACCTACAGGGCTTCCAGGCAGGAATGGAACCTGAGCCTTTTCAGGGCGAGGATTGGTGCCCATCCCACTGAGGCACACTCACAGGGAAGGATCTTCCTGTATTATTTATTGATTATGGTATTAATTTCCATCCAAACAACGCAACACCTACTTTTGCCACATCCCGTATATTCCTATTGCTTTTATAATCTCACTTCTGCCTTTCTTGGCCCTCCAGGCAGTCATGGATTTTCCCCCTTTACAATAGAATAGTTCATATTTTTCATAATTTTATAAGCACTAGAAGTTGTGTAGTCTTTCACAAATACTGGTTTCCTCCATGCTACACAGTTATTTTGTGATTCAATAATAATGTTCACGTGGATAGTTAAAGTTTTTTTTATTGCCGAGAAGTATTATGCTGTTTGGAGACCACTTTATCTATTGGTCTATGTATGGTTTTGGTTATTTTCAGTTTTGGGGTATTATAAGTAAATCTGAGAATATTGTCTTCAGTTCTCTATATAGATATATGTTTTAATTCTCAAACTGTTTCCATGCAGGTGAATGTTTTACATTTAAGATATGCGGAACTGACCCAGAAACATCATTCTCTTTGCCATCCCACTAACCCACAGTATATAAAAATTCTAGTTTTTCTGCTACCCTGCCAGCACATGCAGTGGTTAACCTTTTCAAACAGTGTCCCCAGAAATGAATTGTTAACTCACTTTGGTTTTCATTCCATTTAGCTAAGAAATTTTTATGGTGTTTTCTCACGCATTTATTTACACTGTCCTTATTTCTTTTATTAAAATGTCATCTCAGAATCTTTTCAAATTGTTTAAATAAGTTTATTTTCAGCTAAAGGGGTCCTAGGTAGCATATAACATTCATTCCTCAATGATTCCATGAATTTGTTGCCAAATGGAACTATAGGTTTTGAATACTGGAAGCACAATTGTTTTCCACAAATTAATTATTTATTTTGTAAAGAGCAGGGTTTTATTCACTTCAACAGGGAAGCAAAAACTACAGTAGAGATATAATTTGTGTCTGCACTGGTGATATTCCTGGTGACCCAATGAGAAATCACAGCAATGGATTAACAGGGATTTGAGCCCAGAACTTACATCCTAATGGGGCCACTACTAGGTCCCCTTCTGCACCTTCCCGGGATGGCCACAGTCTAAGCCACGTGGTTGTGCCTGCCTGATCAATGGCATCACTCCTGTAGCACGTGCACCAGTGGCCTCCTCTACTGGGTGTGAGGTGCTGGGCTCCGTGCCCACAGCTGCTTCAGCAGGAGGATCCTGAGCAGGTGATGCCTCAGATACAGTCTCTGGTCCCCCAGAGAGACCTGGGGAGCTGTCTGTAGTAGTGTTGAGCCAGAGGGCTCTAGATTCCTCTTGCCCATGAAGTGTCCAGTGGCCCAGAGGTTGCCCTTCAGGTACGGACAGATTTTGTCAACCTGTCTGGGGAGCTCCTGGAGATCCCAGATGAGTGAGGCTGCGCTGTCAGAGAGCAGAGCGAAGAGCAGGACAAGCCACTGAGTGCCCCCATCTGCAGCACCATCGCCGCGGCCTGGCCGCACCACAGAGCAGCAGCTTTCACAGCGGCTCCCCGTTTATGCATTTTAAAATCTGTCTATTGCTTTTGGAGGGAGGAAGGAAGATTGATAGAAACATTGAAGAGAGAGAGGAACATCACTCATTGGCTGCCTCCAGCACAACCCACACTGGAGATCGAGTGTGCAATCAGGCATGTGCCCTGAGCAGCATTCAAACCAGCAACCTCTTGGTTCCTGGTTTCATGCTCAACAGCTGAGCCACACTGGCTGGGCATGTTTTTCACAAATTTAATCCTAAAGGCCATTAAATCCCACTTATAAGTTACACTTTTAAATTGATCTGCATTGCTAACATTCATCTCTGTTCTTTTCTATGTCTATGCATTCATTAGTACAGTAAGTGAAGTCAGGGTACTTGTCAATTTCCCTGGTGTAAATATTCTCATTGTCAGCTTCAAAGTGTCAGATTGATGGCACTGAACATGAGGAGGATAAAATAATTCAGTAGCACATCATGATATTTTATATATAGCATACTTCTAGAGTAGGAACAAATATAGTCAAGAACATTCATTATAAACTAGTAAAACAATTGGGAAGGGGCAAGTTTTAAACATTATGTAAAAGTTTAAGTATAATTCATTAAAATATACATTCTGAAAAAATACTGAATTCATGGAGGGGGGGAGAGAGAAATAGAAGTGATAAGTGATGAGAGAGAATCACTGATAGGCTTCTTCTGGTACCTACACTCTCCCTGGGAATTGAGCCTGCAACCCATGTGTGTGCCCTGAACATGAGTTGCACCATGACCTGGTTCATAGGTTGATGCTCAACCACTGAGCCACACCAGTTGGGCTATAGTATCTGAAAAAAAATTATTTTAATCTGTATGTTTTATTGTTGACAGTATTACTGATGTCTCCCATTCCCCTTATATACATTCTGTGGTGGGTCTATCAGTCGGACCAGGCAAGCAGACCTCCAGTCCCATTTCCTCCTCCAGCTCCACTTGTGGGGCCTCAACCCCAATTCACACCAAGGTCATTGGCTGGGATGAGCCTTCCTCTGGGCCTTTGCAGAAACTACATTACCCAGAAAGCACTGCGTCTGAGTTTGTGTAACCAGCATATTGATGCCTGCACATCCATTTAGGGTGGGACTTCCTGCGTCCTCCTCCTGGCGGCCATTTTGGCCTGTTCTCTGGGTTCACATACAGCATCAGTGCTCTGGTGGCGAGTAGGAGGAAGTGAGAAAGGCAGGCGTCCCGCTGGGCAGGTGTGTCTGAGGCTGGTGGACCCCCAACCG
>JAAGEH010000269.1:775972-802025 GCA_011751065.1 Lasiurus cinereus | reverse complement strand
CTTTGAGCAGAAAGGTTTCTTCAGTGATGCATGTGTGAGAGACTTCTGTTTCAGTGCAAACCTTCCCAAGAAACAGAGGGAAGTCAGTGGAGAGAAGCCCTGGGAAGAAGACACAAACAGGGCCTTGTTTGTGACCAGCTGCACTTTATACTTACCTTGGGTGCCTTCAAACAGTAGGGAGGTTGGGAAAGTCTTCCAAGCCATCTCAGACCTTCTTCAGCACCAGGCCCCTCAACACTGAGGAGACACACAGTGGCTGTGAGATTTCACAGGAATTTCTTGTTGGAAAAAGTGTTCACCAGACTTTTAACTGTGAAATATCTGGCAGCCACAACCAGAGATTTGATCAGCATCAAGATGCCTGCTCTGGACAAGTGAAATATGAGTGTGACAGATGTGGGAAAGTTTTTAAACAAAACTTTTATCTCTTACAACATAGAATAATTCACACTGGAGAAAAGCCCTATGAGTTTACTGATTGTGGGAAGTCATTTGGACAAAGGTCCAACCTCATTTCACACCACAGAGTTCACACTGGAGAAAAGCCCTATGAGTGTTATGAATGTGGGAAATGTTGTAGGAGAAATAATAACCTCCTTAACCACAGGAAAGTTCACACTGGAGAAAAACCCTATGAGTGTGCTGATTGTGGGAGATCTTTTAGGAGAAATAATAATCTCCCTAACCACAAGACAGTTCACACTGGAGAAAAACCCTATGAGTGTAGTGATTTCGGAAAATCTTTTAGGAGAAATAATAACCTCTTTAACTACAAGACAGTTCACACTGGAGAAAAACCCTATGAGTGTACTGATTGTGGGAAATCTTTTAGGAACAATAGTACGCTCCTTAACCACAAGACAGTTCACACGGGAGAATAGCCTTATGAGTGTACTGATTGTGGGAAGTTTTTCAGGAGAAGGTTACACCTTTCTGAACACATGAGAATTAATACTGGTGAAAAATGTTTTGAATGTAGTGATTGTGAGAAGTTCTTTAGACTAAGGGCTCCTCATTAAACACCACAGTTCATACTGGAGAAAAGCCGTATGAGTGTCATGATTATGGAAAGTCCTTTAGACAAATACGTTCACTCATGGACCAACACAGAAGTCACACTGGAGAAAGGCCTCATGAGTGTAGTAAATGTGGGAAACATTTTAGCAGCAAACCTAGCCTTGTTAGACATCTGAGAATTCACATTCGAGAAAAGCCTTAAATGTGCAGGGGATGTTTTAACTTTCTCATCCTACAACCCTGAAAGAGACTTAAATCCATTTACATGAATATAAACCCCTCTTATCTGAACATGCACTATGGGAAATTCCTCCTAAGTTTGAGGTACCAGTGAGACTTGAAGGAGCTTCATTGCACCTCCTAACTTCTGAGGACTCTTATCTCATTGATGTCACTGCGAGTGTTTGTAGCTGAAGTGACCTCCTCTACCACCTGGCTCAGCTGAATAGTTTGTATTAATCACCACTGCTGTGTGCTCAGGGAAAAGGAATTCTGTGTTCTCCCTTGTGCTTAAGTGAATTAGGAATACTTTGAGGTCTTGGCAGGATCCTCATTCCTTACTCTCTGACTAGGAAATGAACCTGACCAGGGTTCGTCCAGAGCACCCATCCTCCGCTACGAAGAGCTGCCCTTTTCAGAGACATTGTGTTTCTCACCTTCTGTGATGAAGTGCTTTAAACTGATTGCTGTCCTCTGCTCTGGTATATGATGTTTTCAAAGTTGTGATATTGCTTTTGTAACTTTAATTTTGTTGGTTCTTTTCAATGCCTGCAGTATTCTCAAATATTGATCTGCATATGTCTTATGAGGTACACGGACGTGCTTCCCCAGACCTTGACACAAGCTTCTCATTTCTTGAATTTTACCAGAATAAGATCAAAGCAACCTTCTACATAGCTGGCCCATGTCACCAGGAGACAAGTCCTGTTGAACACTATTAGCAGATGCTTGAGTAGATGATCCAGCTTCTATTCCACGTGGTGCTTGCCATGTTCATTTCATATTTTGTTTGAGGTTTTCACTGTATGATGATCTTCAGAGGCCCAGATCTTTACAGTAGCATCTTTTCAATATTTCCTTCAGATATTTTACTGCCAAACAATTGCATATTACCAACGTGTTACATTGACATACTTTTCTAATGATACTTCTCCCTACCACTTCAGTAAATATTCATTTCACCACCATTTTTCTGTTTTCAGGTTCTTGGCATAAAACACATGATCTGATGACCGGTTCTGAGCAGAGTGTGTCTGTAGAAGGATAGTCACAGTTTAATGCTTCTAAGACAGCTCCAGCAACCCAGAGGACCCATCTCTGTGGGAGTTGTTTCTCTGTGTTCAGAGATATTCTGCACCTGAGTCACAGGCGGCAGACTTTGAGAAGAAAGACTTCTTCAGAGACACATGTGTGAGAGACTTCTGTTTCCGTGCAAACTCTCATGAAGAGAGCGATGCCAGTAGGAGACTTCTGTTTCTGTGCAAACTCTCATGAAGAGAGTGCTGCCAGTGGAGAGAACCCCTGGAAAGAAGCTGTGGACAGGGCCTTGTTTGTGAACAAACTTCAGCTTCTACTTACCAGGGCTGCCTTCAAGCAGTAGGGAGCTTGGGGAATACTTCCCACTCATGTCAGAGCTTCTCCAGCACCAGTCCCCTCGCAACACTGAGGAGCCACATATTCATAGTGAAATTTCACTGGAATTTCTCTATAGAAAAAGTGATCAGCAATGGGATGATTGTAAAAAAGCTACCGGCTACCCCAGAATCTTGTTTGACATTGGGGTGTCTGCCCTGGAGAAGTGAAATATGAATGTAATATATGTGGGAAAGTTTTTACATGTAACTTTAACCTCAATAGACATAGGAGAGTTCACACAGGGGAAAAGTCCTATCGGTGTGCTGACTGTGGGAAGTCCTTCAATCAAAGGTCTCACCTCGCTGAGACCGGTTTGGCTCAGTGGATAGAGCGTTGACCTGCGGACTGAAAGGTCCCAGGTTCGATTCTGGTCAGGGGCATGTACCTTGCTTGTGGGCACATCTCCAGTGTGGGGTGTGCAGGAGATGGCTGATCGATGTCTCTCTCTCTCATCGATGTTTCTGACTTTCTATCTCTCTCCCTTCCTCTCTGTGAAAAATCAATAAAATATATTAAAAAAATGTCTCACCTCACTAAACACCACAGAGTTCACACTGGAGAAAAACCTTGCAAATATAGTGAATGTGGAAAATCATTTAGGTGCAATTATGACCTCTTTATCCACAAGAGAGTTCACACAGGAGAAAAGCCACATCAGTGTAGTAATTGTAGTAAATGCTTTAGTCAATTATCTATCCTCATTGAACACCACAGAGTTCACACAGGAGAAAAACCTTATGAGTGTAGTGAATGTGGGAAATCTTTTAGACAAAAAGTCAACTCCTTATCCACCAGAGAGTTCACACAGGAATAAAGCCCTATGAGTGTAGTAATTGCAGGAAGTCCTTCAGTAATAGGTCTATCCTTACTGTACACCAGAGAGTTCACACTGGAGATAAACCTTACAAGTGTAGTGATTGTGAGAAGTCATTCAATAAGTCTGCCCTAAATGTACACCAGAGAATGCACACTGGAGAAAAGCTGTATGAGTGTAGTGACTGTGGGAAGTCCTTCAGCACAAGCTCTACTCTCATTCGACACCACAGAGTTCACAGCAGAAAAACCTTATTAGTGTAGTGACTGTGGGATACCCTTAACCAGAAGCTCTACTCTTATTTGACACTACAGAGTTCACACTGGAAAAGGGCCTCGTGAGTGTATTGAATGTGGGAACTCTTTTTGCTACAAATCTTTCCTCATTCAACACTTGAAAGCACACACTGGGGAAAAGCTTTAAATATGCAGGGAATGTTTTACTTTCTCAGAAGAACAATATGGGAGAGTAGCTTTTACCGCAATCTACCTGATTGCAATTTCCTTTATCAGAACATACATTCTGGGAGATGCCTTCTCAATTTAAGGTATAAATGACCCTTCCTGAAACTGGATTCCTCTTGCTAATCTACGTAGAACTATAACATAATGGATATCACAAGAAGAATTTGTCTGGAAGATATTTCACCCCTACCACCTGCTTCACCTGAAGAATGTGCATCCATCACAACTCCAGCATACTCTGGGTTGTGCTTGAGAAAATTATGAATATTCTGAGCTCCTGGATGAATTGTCATTCCTTTATTTCTGAATAGAGAATTGACGTGTCCTATGTTTTGCCCAGAGACCACTTCCTCCACCAAGAACTGCTACCTCTTTTAGATTCATTGTGGGTCTCACATTATGCGGTCAAGTATTTCAGGTTCCAATTCATCAACCTGCTGTCCTCTGCTCTGGTTTATGATATTATTGTAAAGGAGTTTTTTATTTTGTACCTTTAATTTTATTGCTTCTGTTCTCTCCCTGGGATGATTGAAAGGAAAGTTGTGTTCTGTCAGCATGAACAGGTGAACAGTATGGTGTGATCTCAAACTTTCTGTGCATTGGAAGGTACAGCTGATGGCAGAAAGTCACTCTTTGTTCATTATTGGCTGATTTTGTATTGCCGACCAAGGCCTTGAGAGAAAGTGTGAATGACTTTGTGTTTCTAATTTGCTGTCTGGTGCCTCTTTTATTGTACAGGTCAATGGTTTCTCTGAACAGGCGGGCTTTATTGTGCTCCTGTGAAAAATATGAATTATATTCCCTATTCACAGCATGTATTACATAAGTGTCAGCAATGTTTAGGGGAACTACTCTCCACACGCTCCAAAGAGGCCATGTTTCATGATGTATGAGAGTTGATATGCTGATTTCATTTGTTGTAAGACTCTGAGGTGGAATTATTTTGGGATATAAATACTGATTTCATATTCATAGAAGGTAAACTGGATAAAAAGTGCCTGTTTTGAATATAAATCCAAATTATTTCATGTCCTGTGGCTTGTATGATCTTTGAGAACTTTCTGAGGACCTCCATCACTATTTCTTGTAGCTGACGTCACTAGCAGACAAAATAATCTCATGATTTTGTGCATTTTCCTGGCCCCTTACGGTGTTCTTCTGATGGTTGTTGCTCAACAGGCAAGACCTCAAAGCTAGAGGAAGGATAATGCTGTAATCAGACCCAGATTGTATCTTTTGTAACCAGCTAGCATTTCTGTTGATTCCAATGGCCATCATGTTCCCTACTTGACAACATCTGCTGCCACTGAGTTTAGGCTGATCCTCTCAGCAAATGGTAACTGACATGCAACAAAGTGCACCTGTCTCATGTGTGCTAATTGGTGAACCCTGTCCTAGAAATAAAGCTGTGAAACTGTCATATGTGACATAAACCACCTGTAACTTCTACACAGGGTTGGACAACAATAGTCTTACAGTTGTATGTTAGCAAAACATAGATTATTTTTTTAAGAAATTTTTTAGAAAGTAATTTTATTCTTTTTTAGGTAGAGGGAGAGACTGGAGGAGAGAGATAAACATAGATCTGCTGCCTCTTGCACACCACAATTGGAAATCCATTTGGGGATGTTCACTGACCTGGAATCAAACCAGAGACCTGTCAGTGAGTGGGATGGCACTCATCTAACTGAGGACACTGGCAGGGGCAAAGTTTATTCCTCTTTATTAGTTTTAATTATTGTATTATTTTCCATACCAACGGTTGTATACCTATTTTGCCACAATCAGTATATTCCTATCGCCCTGTTCTAAACACACTGCCTTTCTCAGCCCACCATGCACTAAGGGATTTTCCATTCTTTACAATAGAAGAGTTCATACTGTTCATAATTTTTAGGCACGTTTTGACGTGTACTATTTGACAAATACTGGTTTCCTCCATGCCACACAATCATTTTGAGATTCAATACAAATGCTTGTGAAGAGATGAAATTTTTTTTATTGCTGAGTAGTACTGGGTTCTCTGAATAAACACTTTATTAATTGACCTAATATTTTGTTATTCCAAGTTTGGGGTATTATACATAACTCTTCCGGGAATATTTGTAGTCAGCTCTGTATGTAGACATATGGTTTACTTATCACACTGTTGTGTAGGTGAATGTTTTGCATTTAAGATATGTAGAACTGTGACACAAAATGGTCATTCCCTTTGGCTTACCAATAACTCACTATATATAAAAATTCCAAATTTTTTGCTACCCTGCAAGGGCATACAGTGATTAAACTTTTTAAATAGTAACTCCAGAAATGCATATAAATGTTAAATTGCTCTTGTTTTAATTCCATCTACTGAGGAATATTTTATGGTGAACATTTTCATACATTTCTTTGCACTGTGTTTATCTGCTTTGTTCAAATGTCTGCTGAAGCCAAAACTGGTTTATCTCAGTGGATAGAGCGTCAGCCTGGTGAATGAAAGGTCCAAGGTTCGATTCCGGACAAGGACATGTATCTTGGTTTCGAGCACATCACCAGTGGAGGGTGTGGAGGAGGTGGCTGATCTATGTTTCTCTCTCATTGATGTTTCTAAATCTCTATCCCTCTCCCTTCATTTTTGTAAAAAATCAATAAAATATATTAAAAATAAAATAAAATGTCTGCTGAGAATCTTTTTCCAATTGTTTAAATAAACTTATTATTTTAACTGAAGGAGTACTGTGCAGCATTTAAGACATCTGCTTAAATTTCCCTAATTCCTCAGTGACTCAAGTGACTCCTTTGCTCTATGGAACCATCGGTTTTCAATCCTGAAGGAAAATCGATTTACTCATTTTTATTTGCTATGTACCACTGAGGCAAAATTATACCATATACATTTAATCTGCATTGTTAAAGTTTAGAGCTACTCTTAAAGTCTAAGCATTTATTAATACAATAAGTGAAGTGTAGTTTTGTAGTATTTTTCAATTCCTCTAGCATAAATCCTCTCATCAAGGTCAGTTTTAAACCGCCAAAGAGATAGCAGTGAATATGCACACAAGATATGTCAGTAGCACCTCATTGCATTTTATTTCCAGCATACTGATACAGTTGCAACAAATATGATCCAGAACTTTCATAATAACACAGTGAAACCTTGGAGCCTTCAATTTTCAACCTTTTAAAAAGTCCCATTGAAGCACAATTCATTTAAATCATACATTCAAAAAATATTTTTTATTGATTTCAGGGAATAAGGGAGAGGAAGAGAGAGATAGAAACATCATTGTTGAGAGAATCACTGATAGGCTTCTTCCTGTACCTCCTCTCTCCCTGGGAATTGAGTCTGCAACCCATGCATGTGCCCTGACCATGAATTGCACCAGGACCTCCTGGTTCATAGGTCGATGTTCAACCACTGAACAACACCATCTGGTCCATAGTATCTGAAAAACAATGTAATATCTGTGGGTTTTATTGTTCCTAGTATTACTGATGTCTCCCATTTACCCACTTATATAAATATTCTTTGGTGGATCTATTCCTGGCCTCCCTTTTGCTCCCCTCAGACATCTGTCAGTATGGACCAGTTAAGCAGAACTCTAGTCCCATCTCTTCCTCCAGCATCACTTGTGAGGCATTAACACCAATACTCACCAAGGTCAATGGCTGGGATGAGCCCTCCTCACTGTCCCTCTGCACTGTGCTCCCTCTGCAGTATTCTACATGCATCTGCACATGTGTTATGAGGTGCACATTCATACTGAAGTAGTCCTCCAATTCCTGCTACTTGTTTATTGAATTTTACCTGGAAGGAGACATATCCAACCTTCTGCACTGCTTGCCCCAGTCATCAGCAGACCAGCCCTGCTTAGTACTCTTAGCAGAAGATTGAGCTGGAAATGCATCTTCTCTTTCATGTGGTCCTTGCCATGTGTGTGTCATATTTCTCGTGAGATCTTCCCTGTTTGTGAACTTCAAAGGCCCAGACCATCACAGCATCCTCTTATTAATCATTCCTGCACAATTTTAATTTTCATATAATTGCAGAGAACCGAAGAATTATGTGCAAAATACTTTAGCAATAGGACTTCCCCTGTCAACACAGTCAACATTCAGTTTCTGCTTAATTCTCTCTTTTCAGGTTGTTGTCATATAACTAATGATGAGGAGGACTGTCCTGAGAAGACCATATTTATACAAGGAAAATCACAGGTCAGGGTTTCTAAGACAGCTCCAGCAACCCAGAAGAACCAATGTTTCTTAATGTTCAAAGATATTCTGCACCTGACTTGAGTCACAAGCAGCAGACTTTGAGCAGAAAGCCTTCTTCAGTGACAAACGTGTGAGAGACTTCTGTTTCAATATAAACCCTCACCAGCTACAGAGGGAAGCCAGTGGAGAGGAGCCCTTGAAAGAAGCTGTGGACAGGGCCTCATTTGTGACCAGGTGCAGCTTCTACTTATCAGGGCTGCCTTCAAGCAATAGGGAGGTTGGGAAAGTCATCCCAGCCATCTCAGAACTTCTCCAGTACCAGCGTCCTTTCAACACTGAGGAGTCACACAGTGGCAGTGAGATTTCACAGGAATATTTTGGTGGAAAAACTCCTCAATGTACTTGTAAATGAAAAATTTAGCAACCACAACAAAAAAGTTGGTCAGCATCAGAGTGCCTGCTCTGGAGAAGTGAACTATGAGTGTGACAAATGTGGGCAAGTTTTTTTTAGAAAGCTTTAAACTCATTCGACTTGAAAGAATCTTACTGGGGAAAAGCCCAATGAGTATAGTGATTTTGGGAAATTCTTTGGACAAATGTTCAACCTCATTCATACCACAGAGCTCACATTGGGAAAAGGCTGTATAAGTGTAGTGATTGTGTAAAGTCACTCAGACAAAGCTCTCATCTCACTGAATGGCACAGTTTTAACACTGGAGAAAAGCCTTTTGTGTATGCTGACTGTGGGAAATCTTTTAGGAGAAATAATAAGCTTCTTAACCACAAAAGGGCTAATACTGGAGAAAAGCTCTATGAGATTAATGATTGTGGGAAGTATTTCAGGAGAAGCTGTGACTTCTCTAAATACAAGAGAATTCATATGGAGTGAAACCTTTTGAATGTAGTATCGGTGGTAAGTTCTTTAGATGAAAGTCTACCCTCATTCAGCACCACATAGTTTATACTGGAGAAAAGCCGTATGAGTAGAGTGAGTGTGGAAAGTCATTCAGCCAAAGGAATTCACTTATTCTCCACCACAGAGTTCACACTGGTGAAAAACCTTATGAGTGTAGTGAGTGTGACAAATGGTTTAGCAAAAAAAATTAGCCTTGTTACACATCTGAGAATTCACATTGGAGAAAAATCTTAAATGTGTAGTGGATATTTATCTTTCTCTCTCTACAACACTGAAGTTGACTTAAATCCATTTACCTGAACATAAAGTCCCCTTATCTGAACATACACTGTTCGAAATTCCTCACAAGTTTGAGGTACAAGTGAGACTTGAAGGAGCTGTATTGCACTTGCTAACTCCCGACGACTCCTACCTCATTGATGTCACTGCGAAAGTATTTGTGCCTGAAGTGATCTCTACCACCCTGGCTCAGCTGAATAGTGTGTATCAGTAACCACCCCCGCATGCTCAGGGAAAAGGAATTCTGTGTTTGCCCTTGTGCTTAAGTGAATGATGAATACTCTGAGCTCTTAGCAGGAACCTCATTCCTTTCTTTCTGACTAGGAAATGCACCTGACTCAGAATTCGTCCAAAGCCCCCATGCTCAGCTACCTTTTGGGGACATTGTGGCTCTCACCTTCAGTTGGGAAGAAGTGTTACTGATCGCTGTACACTGCTCTATGATGTTTTTGTAATTGTGATTTTGCTTTTGTACCTTTAGTTATACAGTGGTACCTCAAGATACGAGTGCCCTAACATACAAGATTTTTGAGATACGAGCTGTCAAGCTTTGAAATACGAGCAACATTTGAGATAGAAGTAATTGTTCGGATCGGCTGGCTGCACACGACTCATCAGTTTACCTCGACTCGAGTCTCATAGTTTCCCACGCCTCAAGGTTACGAAACGAATTAAACTCGTATCTCGAGGTACCACTGTATTGGTTCTAGTCACTGTCTGGGTTGATTTAAAAAATATATATTTTATTTATTTTTTACAGAGGAAGGGAGAAGGATAGAGAGTTAGAAACATCTATGAGAGAGAGACATCGGTCAGCTGCCTCCTGCATGCCCCCCACTGGGGATGTGCCCGCAACCCAGGTACGTGCCCTTGACCTGAATCGAACCTGGGACCTTTCAGTCTGCAGGCTGACGCTCTATCCACTGAGCCACACCGGTTTTGGCATCCAGGTTGATTTGAAAGCATAGCTGTGATGTGTCAGCATGTAGAGGTAACCGATATTGTGGGGATCTCAAACTTTCTGTGCTTTAGAAATAATTGCTTGATGGCAGAAAATACTTCTTTGTCCAATGTTCTTTGCATTACTGCCCAAGGCCTTGAAATAAAGACCACATGACTTGTTCATTGTATTTTGCAAGTTTGATCCTCAACCCACCATTTTGGCTCCTGTGGGAGGCACTCTGTTTCTCTCTTTCTCTCTCTCTCATTCCCCTCCGACTTTCTCTAAAAAAAAAAAAGACCATCCACTCTTCACTGAGATAGGGCTCTGCCTGCACAGCCCACCTTTCCTCATTCTCTCCCTCCTTTGCCCTGGATGTGCCCCCTGCAGCTGGGCACACTGTTTCCTTCCCAGGATCTTGCAGAGAGGAGACCAAAGCAGGTCCCTGGGAAGGATTGGGGTTCTGTGTCCACCTGAGATGAGTTGGCCATGATTCTTTTGTTTCAATTCAGAGGTCTCTTCTCTCCCCATTCCCAGACCCCTGGCCTGCTGCAACAAAATCTACTTTATCTGGCAGAAGCCCCCTGAAGCTTTGAGCCCCAAATAAGTTAACCTTAAGAAAAGTCTTTCTCTAGCAAGAACAAATACACCCCTGAGTCTCATTGATGTTCTTTGAGTCTATTTTTTTCTTTATTTTTGCGGGTAATTTTCTACTTGGATTCTATTAAAAATAAAGTACACACTCTCCACACTCACTTACCTGTCATCCTGCAGGTTGTATGAATTTTCCAGGAAATGGTGCTGTGTATTTTCAATGGTGAGAACATTCTGCAATACAAGCCTTCCCAGCAGGAGAGGGTTGGTCTTCACATGATAACACATTGCAGGATGCATTCTGGTAAGTGCATGCTAATCACCATTTCATGGTTTGTGTAGAGCCCACCCCTTCCCTGTAGTGAGATGAGGAACCCTGGGCTCTGGGGGACAGTGTGATGCTGGTGTGTGTGGTTGATAGGGGTCTTGAACAGGGTTGGTGAGGGTGTTTCCTATCAGCATATGGGACAGGGTCCTTGAGTGGGAGGGCTGAGGGGAAGTTCCAGTGATGAGAACTTGAATCAGGCTGGATAGTTCTAATGAAGCACAGCCCACAAGTGAGGGGTCAGGGTAGCTTTGACAGAATATCAGAGGGAAAGTGAAGCAGGGGTGGTCAATGGGGTCTCCCTTTGGAGTCTGGGAAGGGGTGACATACTCCATATGGCAGGCTGTGGGGAGTATCACTGCTCATTTGGGAGGTCACCTTGGCTGCTTTGGATAATCAGGATCAGAAAGGGGGGTCATGCCTGGGCTGTGGACTCTGTAAATGGACTTGACCTTCCTCTCAGGAGGCCTCACAGTTTGCCTTAAGCCCCAGGCTGCCTTTGCAAGAGCTTATGCAGGGAACTTTTAGCAATATCACTGCCCAGAGGGAAATTGACAGTACTGAATGCTAATAAAGTTCCCAGTGGCTTTAAATATTTCTGCTTGTTTATGCTTAAAAGAGTATCTGTAAGGTATCACAAGGAAAATGACAAACAGAAATTTACAAGAGGCCATTAATGATGGTAAACTTCCACAGAACTTCAAAATCTGCCAGCACTAGCTGGTATGGCTCAGTGCATACAGCCATCAGCCTGGAGACTGAAGGGTCCCAGGTTTTACCTCCTGCATTTATTATGCTAACTACTGGTCCTAGTCTCCAGCAAGCAAATATTTTAGCAGTCAATTGCCATGTCATTAGTCTTGGACTGACCTGTTTGGTGTAAACAGGAAATATTTCACCTTTGGAGAACAAGAAAAATAGGTTTATTTACATATCATACTAATTAATTTGTGCAGTTATTCAGTGTCCAGTTGATGAATGTCCAATAAAAAATGTCAATTTTTATTAAAATGTTCTGTTATTTTATGTTAATAATCATTTATTTCAGCCCTTTGTATTAAGCATATCTCTATCAAAATAAACCCACATTTCTATGAAAATTACTAAAGCGTTTTTTTTGGGGGAAAGGAGCACATAAACCTTGTTTATTTGGCTAGTGTTAGCCTTTGAGTTTGACATGCTTGCTGTAGATGGTTAAGTTTATAGATAATGTTGATCCAAAACAGTCAATCTCAGTTCTTGAACATCTGGAACAATTGGAATCTCAATCCAGAAAAATGTCTCAGTTGTCAACCCAAATTTCAGTTTTCGACTTGACAACCCCTTCCTGCTGATACCTCAGCATGACAAAAACCATTTCTCAGGCAAGGAACAAAGGAGAAAGAATACTTTTGCTGCTAGGGAAACCCACCATTAGCAAAATTTCAAAAGATAAAGAGGCCATTAAGAGTGCTGACATTGCTAAGGGTGTGAAAGTGTTCCCACACCATAATCCTAGGTATTTGAATAGATAGAAACCCTGTTGTTCATTGGTTAAAGGAAAGCATGAGGTGTATTTAGCATTTCATAGACTGTGATGCACGAATAGTTCCTGTAGGGCTTAGTAGGGTGTGGTTTTAATACATTTAAGAAAAGAAGTGTTTATTTACACAAAGATTAAAACCTTTTTATCATTTGGCAGTTTGGAACAGATGATTTCAATTTACATAAGTTCTAATAGGGGGTGTTTTGGGCTGCAAACATAATGTTCTGGGCTGAAAACATTGCACAGCTCCTCCATTGCCCCAGGAGGCAGGGTGCGTTAAGACAGAGGAAGATGGATGGAGTAGGTCGGTTGGAGTTTGGTGGGAGAGGGTGGTTCATGCTCCAGCCAAGGGTGCCCAAGTGTTGTACTTGTGCCCTGAGTTTCTTGGAAACGGCTGAAATAACTTTTGTAACCTTTAGATTGTCATTGTAAGAGTCCTAACTCCCTCTTGTGGTTTCTGAGTATAAATTTGCTGTAACACCTGTGGTCTGGACTGTAGTTCAGCCTTTGCCACAGTGAAGTGCTGCAACTGTAGTCACTGGCCAGCTTAATAAAGGCTCATAAATTTTGATCTCTGTCTCTGGTGGTCGTCTCTTGCGGGTTGCCCCACAACATTTGGAGGCCCCAGCGAGAACACTCTGGCCATGTTGCCAGTGGATGCCCCAGGTGAGGACACTCCAGTCTTAGTCCAGGGCTCCAGGGAGAGGAGTGCCTCCTCCAAAATCCACAATCCGACAGTGAGAGCCACCTGAACCTCCACTGGGGAGGTAAGCATCTGGTTTTAGTTTGCCTCCACTGGGGAAGTAAGCACCTGGTTTTTGTGTGCCTCCAGTGGAGAGGTAGGCACCTGGTTTCTGTTTGTGGAATGTTCCCCTGGTGGACTACAAGAGGGCTGGATGCAGTGGAGCCTCTGAGACCAGACACCCGGACGCGATGGTGTCTGGGGTCCTTGTTATGTGTGACCTTAGGGTGCAAATGTTATGCCTAGAGTTCGGGGTCCTCAATAATCAACCACTAAGGAGCCTTTTCCGATGCAAAAGCAAAGAGTCTTTATTCAATCCCGGGTTTGGCTCCCAGCCTCTTTCTGGCTCAGCAGTGAGACGAGAGAGCAAGCCAGGTGGGAACAATGAGTTATAGGGGGTAGGATAATTGGGAGGGCTTAGGAAAATGACAAGGGTTATAGAGATTGGTTACTTGAATTAGGGTCTTTCTGTGGTTTAGCCTTATTAGGACCCTCGCTGTGTTCCTGGAGCTTCATTGGTCCATTCAAGTGGTGGTCGAGGAAGCTAGGACATTGCTGGCACACCTGTGGCCCCTCCCAGAAAAGGGAGGGGGTTTAGACAGGGGGCCCAGCCCTATAGGACAAGATGGAGGGGAGTTCATTTCCTTTCACACGTGTCTGGTTTGCTTGTTTTTGTTGTCCTTGTCTTTGTTAAAATGTGTCAGGGCCAGTCGTCTACATCTACCCCCTTACAATGTTTTCTTAAGAATTTTCAGGACTTCAAATGGCATGGAGAAGACTACAGGACATCGGTTAATGGTTTTGATTTTTAGAAATTGTGTGAATTAGAATGGCTTACACTTAGGGTTGGGTGGCCATCTACCGGGACCTATAACTTAGGAACGGCTTATAAGGTTCTCATATTGTTTATGGCTGTCCAGGTCACCCTGACCAACTACCTTATATTCAAATTTGGATTGATATCCTCACTGAAAAACTCTGGTGGTTGAAAAATTGCCAGGGCCGAGAAAGGAAATTGGGACAGAGACAGACGGCTTTGTTGGCTCATCCCCCAAAAGGAGGCAAGAAGATAGACCCTAGGTCTTTCACAGGAGGCTCTAATATCTTCACAAATGCCTCCTAGTTCCATTGCCCTGCTGCCTTCAGCACCAACATTATCAACGGGACAGACAGGAGGAGCCTCTGAGAACCTGACCCCTGCGACACGCCTATAACCCACGCTCGCACAGGCACCTCCACCTAGAGTGAGAGACTATCTGGACCTAAGTCATGGCCCCTCGGGTGCCTGGACAATTGGCCTCCCCTTCAGACTGTCTTCAAACAACCCTTTCAGTCCACCCACACCTGGACCGGGACCCTTTATGGCCCTCTGGACCTGATCAGCAGAGGAGAGAGAGAGGTCTCAGTGGTCCTGTACCCATGTTCCCTTTTTGCCAGGCGAGTCCCCCTGATTTAGGACCTGATGGTCAGCCTTTTATGGTATATGTTCTATTTTCAACCAGTGACCTATAGAACTGGTAGAATCAGAACCCATCATTCTCCCAGAATCCTCAAGTCTTGATTTTGCTCCTAGAATCAGTCTTTTTCACCCATCAGCCAACCTGGAACAACTGCCAGCAGCTACTTCAGACCCTTTTCACCTCAGAAGAGAGAGAGTATAAGGGGAAGGGAGGAAGTTAGTCCTTGGGCCAGATGGCCAACCCACCACAGACCCAGGGAGGATCGAGGCTGTTTTTTCCATCTGGAAGGCCTCAGTGGGATCACAACACTGATTGGGGAAGGGAGGCTCTTGACAGGTATCACCAGACTTTCCTGGAAGGCATCTGAGCAGCAGCTTGGAAGCCCACCAACCTTTCCAAGGTAACAGAAACAGTCCAGGGGCAGACGCGTCTGGAGCCTTGTCACTGGGCAGAGGGAGAGAGAGCAGCTGAGAGTCGCACTGGGAGTGTTTGTTGGCAAGTTAAGAGTCAGTTATCCTCCAGGAGAAGGTGGGGGACTGCTGGATGGGGCTCCCCTAACCAGGCAGCCCCACTGTCATGGGGTTTTTGTTCGCTGGAGCCATCAACACGAACTCGGAGACCGCACCATCTTGCAGAGGGAGGTGGATGTCTGCGGTGGTCTGAAAGCTGCAGCTGAAGCACCCACTGAACAGCTGGGGTACCCAGAACACCACTCTCTAATCAGCACAGACGCACGGACTCAAAGGAACTACACATGGCACACGGAAAGGTCAGATTTCACCTGGGATAAGGTCAGGTCTCCTGTCCCGCAGAACAGAGATACGCACACTGTGGGAACCAGGCTTCAGGAAAGCTGCTTCTGGAGAGGTCCACGGATGATGGGCAGGGCATGATTCCTAAGTGTGGAAGTGGACTCTTGGAGTTATTGACAGAGGGGAGCTCCACGAGGCATTTGTGAAGATATGAGAGCCTCCTGTGAAAGACCTAGGGTCTATCTTCTTGCCTCCTTTTGGGGGATGAGCCAACAAAGTTGTCTGTCTCTGTCCCAATTTCCTTTCTTGGCCCTGGCAATTTTTTCAGCCAGATCTGAGGCAGAAGGACAGCCTGGGAGTTATTACAGTGTCCCGGCTGCTTGAATCCCCACAAACTGGTTTTGAGAACCACAGAGTAGCAGGATCTAAGCACAGCCTAGAAAGGTCCTGTGCTTAGTCTCAGAGGTCAATTTCGAAACACTGCCACCCAGTGGATGACACACAAATTGACTCTTGCATAACCACAAAAGAATAAAGAGATTAAGACCTCAGCAGTGGAACACAGGGGAACTGCAATACCCTCCCAACTGGGAAACAGGACAAGCAGAACAATAGTGGAAGTGAATGATCTCCACTACTGCCCATTCTATTTTTTTTCTTTAAAAATTTTTTTATTTATGCATATTTTAATTAAAAAACTATTTTTTCTTTCCTCCTCAATTGATTTTACCTTTTTAATTATTAAATTTTTGTTTTCAACTAGTATTATTACTACTACTATTTTACCTTTTTGGAAAAAAACAAGTGCCATTTTGTTTTCTCTTTATTTTACTTCGGAATTGGAGTTCTACATTCTATTTTCATCTTTCCCTTAGCATAGTTTTACTCTATCTCAACTCTACCTTTATGCCAATACTCTCCTCCTGACTTTCCCCATTTTGTTGTCTTGTTTCTCTTTCCCTTTTCCAACTTTAGATTCTCCATATTCTTTCTCTTTACCTGGTTAAAATTTCACCCCACTTATATATCTAATTTCAAATCCCCTACTCCAAGTCCATACAAACCTTTCTCTTCTTGTCTTCACTATCCAACAAGTTGTTTTTCTCTATGTTCTTTTGTTGCTGTTTGCATTAACGGTGATTATATCGATTTTTTGTACTTTTTTGTGAGATTGTTTTAGCTTTTTCTACTTGTTTTATTTTGCTTTGTTTTGGTTTGTTTTTTACCTCTCTTTTCCCTTGCCTCCCTTGATATTTGTTTTTATTTGTAGTTTGTATTAATCTCCAGATACTTGTCGCCATTTGTTGGGATTAGTGGCTGTTCTATTGGAGTTTTCTCCTCACATCTATATTTTGTTCCCCTTTTCTCTCTTATCCTCTTTCTTTTCTCTCTGACTTTTTTCCTCTTTCTCTTTTCTTCTTCTTCTTCTTCTTCTCCTTTTTATTTTATTTTATTATTTATTTATTTCTCCCCTTTCCCAATTTGATTTTGGCACTTCTTTTTTTTCTTTTTTCCTCATTTTCCTCTTCTTCTTTCTCTACTTACCCCTAATTTGTCTTTCATTGGTGGTCACCTTATTTGTGGTTATTAACATCATGAATACATTTCTGTTCAGTGCCTTGTGTGTTGTACCAGGTCGTGTTGTAGTTTGTGCCTTTGAATCAACGTAGGAGAGAGAACTACACAGACATCTGGAGGAGAAATACCATGGGCAGATGAACAAACAGCCCGTATATGACAGAAAGGCAGGTATCATCAGAAAAGGAAGTAAACGAAATAGAAGCAGAAATAAGCCTGCCAGAGAAAGAGTTCAGAGAAACGATCATAAGGTGGATGAAAAGAATGGAAGACAAAATCGACAATGTAAGTAAGAGCCAAGAGGAAATAAAGAAGAACCAAGAAGAAATGCAGAGAGGGAATCCAAGATGGTGGCATAGGTAAACACCTACACTGCTGCCTCACACAACAATTTCAAAACTACAACTAAAGGACAGAACGGACATCATCCAGAACCACACGAAAGCTGGCTGAGTGGAAGTTCTACAACTAGAAGGAAAGAGAGGGGCTCACAGAGACCCAGAGGAGCTACAAAAAGCTGAGGTACAGAGACGCACATGTTGAGAGAGTGGATGCCGGAGTACCTGGCTGACTTTCTCTGGCGGGAGGGAGACGGAGACTCTCAACAGCATTGAACCCCTTATCCTACGACACTAAACCCCAGATCCAGCTGAAACTCATACGGGGGGAGTTTGGACTGTGAAAAGGGAGAAGTGCACAGAAATTTAGGGGAGTCGCAAAGGATCAGAAGCCTGGTGACACACACGGCACTGCACACAGAGGACTGACCGCTGATTGTGCTGCTGGCTTTCGCGAGTGGGCGGTAGACAGACCCTCCCAACTGTGTCACTTCTAACTCCACTAAACCCTGGTTTTGGGTGAAACCCTGGGGACCCAGACTCATATGGTCCTGGAGCACAGGGGAGTCAGAGGGGCAGCAGTCTAGAGGCACTGCAAGAGAGTGCTCCAGCGATTACCCAGTCATGTGAGACTCAGGGGCCGTGGAGGGTGGGGCTGACTAGAAGGCAAGGTGGTCCCTTAAGCCCTCAGACTCCACCCATCCCAAGCTCAACAGAGAGGCTTTTGCAGTTTTGCAAGTCTGGTATCAGAAGGCTGAATCCAACACAGAAGTTCTCCTGGCACAGTGAAAATGCTGAGACAAGGGAAGGGATCATAAACAAAAGAAATGGAGGAAAACAAACGACTGGATATAGAGTTCAAAACCACGCTTATAAGGGTTTTCAAGAATATCCTAGAAAAGTTGGATAAAGTTAGCGAGACCCAAGAGGAGATGAAAAAGAACCAACTAGAGATGGAAAAGAACCAATTAGAAATTAAACATACACTGACTGAAGTAAAAAATATTATACAGAGACCTAACAGCAGACTGGAGGAAGGCAAGAATCAAGTCAAAAATTTGAAATATAAAGAATCAGAAAACACTCAAATGGAAAAGCAAGAAGAGAAAAGAATCCAAAAATGTGAAGATAATGTAAGGAGCCTCTGGGACAGCTTCAAGTGTACAAACATCAGAATTATGGGGGTGCCAGAAGAAGTGAGAGAGCAAGATACTGAAAACCTACTTAAAGAAATAATGACTGAAAACTTCCCTCACCTAGTAAAAGAAATAGACTTACAAGTCCAGGAAGCACACAGAACCCCAAATGAAAGTTATCCAAAGAGGACCACACCAAGACACATCATAATTAAAATACCAAGAGCAAAAGACAAAGAGAGACTATTAAAAGCAGCAAGAGAAAAACAGTTCATTACCTACAAGGGAGCACCCATACGACTGTCAGCTGATTTCTCAACAGAAACGATGCAGGCCAGACGGGAGTGGCAAGAAATATTCAACGTGATGAATAGCAAGAACCTACAACCAAGAATACTCTATCCAGCAAAGCTCTCTATCAGAATTGAAGGGCAGATAAAGAGCTTCACAGATAAGAAATAGCTAAAGGAGTTCATCAGTTCCAAAACAATATCATATGAAATGCTGCAAGGTACTCTTTTAGAAGAGAAAGAAGAAAAAGGTAAAAGATAAAAAATTATGAACAACAAACACAAGTGAATCCAAAAATTAAGTGAATTAAAAATTTGATCAACAGAATAAACTGGTGAATATAATAGGATCAGGAGCACAGAAAGGGAGTGGACTGGTAATTCTCAGGGGGAAAGAGGGGAGGGGTGTATAGGGAGAGACTGGACAAAAATCATACATCTATGGATGAGGTCAACGGGAGGAAGGTAAGGGTAGAGGGAAGGGTGGGAGCCGTGTGGAGGGGAGCTATAGAGGGGAAAAAGAGAAACAAATGTAATAATCTGAATAATAAAGATTCAATTAAAAAAAAGAAATGCAGAATAATCAAGAAGAAATAAAAAATGACATCACTGCTATAAAGAACTCAATAGAAAGCATTAAAAGTAGACTAGAAGAAGCAGAGGACCACATCAGTGAGCTAGAAGACAAGTTAGGAAAAAATACCCAAGTACAGCAGCTTCTAGAAAAAAAAATTAAAAAGGAAGAGGAGAGCCTAAGGGAACTTTGGGATAACATAAAACAAAATAACATCAGCATAATTGGGGTTCCAGAAAGAGTGGAAACTGAGCAAGGAATAGAAAACCTGTTTGAAGAAATAGCCGAGACTGGTTTGGCTCAGTGGATAGAGCATCGGTCTGCAGACTGAAAGGTCCCAGGTTTGATTCCAGTTGGGGGCATGTACCTTGCTTGTGGGCACAACTCCAGTAGGGGGTGTGCAGGAGGCGGCTGATGGATGTCTCTCTCTCATCGATGTTTCTGACTTTCTATCCCTCTCCCTTCCTCTTTGTAAAAAAAAAAAATCAATAAAATATATTAAAAAAAAAGAAATGTCAGAAAACTTCCCTAATATAGAAAAGAAAAACCCCACACAAATCCAAGAAGCTCATAGAGTCCCAAGCAAAATGAACCCCAAAAAACCGACACCAAGGCACATTATAATTAAATTGGCAAACACCAATGACAAAGTAAGAATCTTAAAAGCGGCCAGAGAGAAACAGAAAGTTACCTACAAAAGAACCCCCATAAGACTAGCAACTGATTTCTCAACAGAAACTCATCAGGCCAGAAGGGAATGGGATGAAATATACAAAGTCATGCAAAAGAAGGGTCTGAATCCAAGAATAGTGTACCCTGAAAGGCTTTCAATCAAAATTGAAGGTGAAATCAGAAGCTTCACAGACAAAAAAGGTCTAAGGGAGTATATTACCACTAAACCAGCAATGCAAGGAATGTTAAAGAGTCTGCTGTAATAAAAAGAAATAGGAAGCAAAGAAGGAACTCAGGGGTAAAGACTAAAAATGGCGACAGATAAGTACCTATCAATAATAACTTTAAATGTAAACGGATTAAATGCTCTAGTCAAAAGACATAGGGCAACCTATTGGATAAGAAAACATGATCCATATATCTTCTGTCTACAAGAAACCCACCTCAGGAAAAGAGATGCACACAGATTGAGGGTGAAGGGATGGAAGATGGTATTTCAGGCAAATGGAAATGAAAAAAAAAGCTGGGGTTGCAATACTTATATCTGACAAATTAGATCTCAAAGTGAAGGACATAACAAGAGATAAAGAAGGCCACTTCATAATACTAAAGGGAACAATCCAACAAGAAGAAATAACTCTGGTAAACATATACGCACCCAATATAGGAGCACCTAAATACATAAAATAACTCCTGGAGGATATTAAGGGAGAGGTTGACAGCAATACAATCATAGTAAGAGACTTTAATACCCCACTGTCACCATTGGACAAATCCTCTAAACAAAAACTCAGCAAAGAAACATCAATCCTAAATGACTCACAGCTAACATCATACTCAATGGGCAAAAACTAAAATCATTTCCCCTAAGAACAGGAACAAGACAGGGATGCCCACTCTCACCTCTCCTGTTTGACATAATACTGGAAGTATTAGCCATAGCAATTAGACAAGAAGAAGAAGGAATAAAAGGCATCCAAATTGGAAAAGAAGAAGTAAAGCTGTTTTTATTTGCAGATGACATGATACTGTACATAAAAAACTTGAAGGACTCCATCCCAAAACTAATTGACTTAATAAATGTATTCGGCAATGTATCAGAATACAAAATTAATGCAAAGAAATTGGTGGCATTTTTATACACTAATAGTGAAATTACAGAAAGAGAGACTAAAAAAGGAATCCCATTCATCATTGCACCAAAAAAATTAAGATACCTAGAAATAAACTTGACTAAGGAGGCAAAAGACCTATATGTAGAAAACTACAGGACACTGAAAATAGAGTTAGAGAAAGATATAAACAGATGGAAGAGCATACCATGCTCATGGATTGGGAGAGTCAACATCATTAAAATGTCCATATTACCCAAAGCAATCTATAGATTCAATGCACTACTCATTAAAATATCAACGACATATTTCACAGACCTACAAAGAATTCTTCATAGATTCATTTGGAACAAAAAAAAGAACCTGAATAGCCATAGCAATTCTGAGAAAGAAGAATAAAGTAGGTGGGATCTCAATACCAGATTTCAAGCTATATTACAAAGCAACTGTTCTCAAAACAGCCTGGTACTGGCACAAGAACAGATATAGACCAATGGAATAGAATAGAGAATCCAGATATCCAAGCAAATCACTATGCTCAATTACTATTTGACAAAGGAAGCATGAACATACAATGGAGCCAAGACAGCCTCTTCAATAAATGGTGTTGGGAAAATTGGATTAGATACATGCAAAAAAATGAAACTGGACCACCAACTTACACCAAATACAAAAATAAATTCAAAATGGATACAGGACTTAAACATTAGATGGGAAACCATAAAAATACTAGAGGACTCCACAGGCAGCACAATCTCAGACATATGCCGAAAGAACTTCTTCATTGATACTGCTCCAAAGGCAATGGAAGCTAAAATAGAACCTTTTTGAAAGATGACAGAAGGAAGGCCAATAGACACATGAAAACATGTTCAAAGTCACTAATTATCTGAGAGATGCAAATCAAAACGACAATTTGATACCATCTTACACCTGTCAGAATGACAATCATCAACAAATCAAAAATGACAAGTGCTGGTGAGGATGCAGAGAAAAAGGAGCCCTTGTGCACTGTTGGTGGGAATGCAGACTGGTGCAGCCACTGTGGAGAACAGTATGGAGTTTCCTCAAAAAAATAAAAATGGATCTCCCATTTGACCCAGCAATCCAACTCTTAGGCATATATCCTAAGAAATTACAAACACCAATCAGAAAGGATTTATGTATCCCTATGTTCATAGCAGCACAATTTACAATAGTTACAATTTGGAAAAAGCCTAGGTGCCCCTCAGCAGATGAGTGGATCAGAAAACTGTGGTACATCTACACAATGGAATTCTATGCTGCTATTAAAAAGAAGAAATTCTTACCATTGCAGCAACCTGGATGGAACTGGAGAGTCTTATGCTTAGTGAAATAAGCCAGTCAATGAAGGAGAAATCACCACATGATCTCACTCATTTGTGGATAATAAAAAACATTATAAACGGATGAACAAAAGGATAGACTCAGAAGCAGTAAAGCATCAAACAGACTGTCAAATTACAGCAGGAAGTTTAAGGAGAGGTGGAGTAGATAAGAGATCAACCAAAGGACTTGTATGCATGCATATAAGCATAACCAATGAACACAGACACTGGGGGTTTGGGGTGTTTCCTGGGAGGGGGGGCAATGGGGAGATATGTATACATGTAACACACACACACACACACACACACACACACACACACACACACGACAGCCCAGGCATCAAGAGGAGAAACAGTCCAGAGAAGGAAGACACTGATGACGCCTTGCCATGTGAGCAGGTAGCCCAGGACCAAACCAGAGAGGGTCGGACTGGTATCACCACCATTTGTCCACTATCCAGATAACATTGATGACATGTACACATAAGGAACTGTTTGACATTGAAAGTGGGACTCAAAGCTATCAGACATTGAAATTGGGACTCAATCATTTTTCTTTTGCTCTGGTGGGTTTATTTCTAGCCTACAGGGGCAAGATGATTTTAAAGACAAGAATCAGGGGGGTGGAGGGGAAATAGATGCAGAGGCAAAGAAGCTATGAACAGACTGTCGTGCTACAGTGGGAAGGCAGGGGAAGTTGGGGAGGAGGGGCCTATAGGAGATCAACCGAAGGACTTGTATGCATGCGTGTGTAGGCATAGCCAGTGGATACAGGGAAATGGGGGAGGGGAGGTGGCAGGAGATGGATGAGGGCATATACTGGGGGGTGGGGAGGGTAATAGAGGAAAAAAAAGACAGACCAGGCAAAATAGAGAGTCCAGGACTCTTCGGACCCTCTAAACATAACACCTGGCCTTCATTCTGAGCCCTTATCTTATAAACAGGCCCACTGACTTTATCCTTATAGTCCTCATGGGTCAATATAACTCCCTCCCCAACAATGACTCAAAAGAAACAATGACTTGATGCTCCCCCCAAAAAACAGTGGGGAATGTTAGAAAGTAGAAATTTTTTAGCATGCTTCCTGCTAGTTGATTTAGCCTTGAATCCCAGCTGCACCTCACAAAATAGTCTTGCAAGATATAATACTGTCAGCTTTCTGAAGAACAAAATGACCCGGTAAATGACATGATCATCAATAATATGACCCTGACATTACATAAGAAAAACTGTTTTGGAGAGAAACCAAGGTGGCGGCATAGGTGAACAAATAAGCTGCTGCCTCACACAACAATTTCAAAACTACAACTAACAGACAGAACAAACACCATCCAGAACCACAGGAAAGCTGGCTGAGTGAAAATTCTACAACTAGAAGTAAAGAGAGGGACTCACGAAGACTCAGAGGAGCTGTAAAATGCTGAGGTACGGAGACACGCTCATAGAGAGGGCGGGTGGAAGAGGGTCTGGCTGGATTCCTCTAGCAGGAGGGAGATGAAAAATCCCAACTGCACTGAACTTCAGCTCCAGGTGAGACTGATACAGGGGAGTCTGGACTGTTGTGAAAAGGAAGGAGTGCACGGAAACTTAGCGGTGCCGTGAAAGACAGAAGTCTGGGGGTGCACAAAAGTGCATGCAAAAGTGCGCATGAAAGTGAGCACACAGAGTGCTGACTGCTGATTGTGTCGCTAGCTTTCTCTAGAGGGAGGAAAACAGAACCTCATAACAGCATTAAAATACAGGTCCAACTGCACTGAACCCTAGTTTCAGGCGACAACTGGGCCCAGACTCATATGGGTCCCTAGAGCACACAGAAACTCAGGGGAACCAAAAGGCAGAGATACAGAAGCTTACGCATGTGCACATGAAAGGCAGAGGTTTGGAGGCAAGCCTGCATGCGCAGGCACAGCTGATCCTCACAACCAATTGGCTTGGAGGTCAATTCCCACCAGTGATACCAACAACAATCAAGAATTATCTACAAGACTGTACACACAGTCCACAAAGGGGAGCACCAAGAGTGTCATATCTGGTAACAGGGGAGGCAGACCTACAGGGCCACGTAGGACTTCTAGCACACAAAGGTACTATACCAACTCAGGGAAGGAGCAAAATATGCGGAGACAAAAGAACAGATCACAAATGAAAGAAATGGAGGAAAACAAACGACTGGATATAGAGTTCAAAACCATGCTTATAAGGTTTTTTTTTTTAAGAATTTCCTAGAAAAAAATGGATCAATTTAGCGAGACCCAAGAGGAGATGAAAAAGGACCAACTAAAAATTAAAAGTACACTGATGACAAAACCTGTTTGGCTCAGTGGATAGAGCGTTGACCTGCGGACTAAAAAGTCCCAGGTTCGATTCTGGTCAAGGGCATGTACCTTGGTTGCGGGCACATCCCCAGTAGGGGGGTGCAGGAGGCAGCTGATCGATGTCTCTCTTTCATTGATGTTTCTAACGCTCTGTAAAAAATCAATTATATATATATATATATAAAGTACACTGACTGAAATAAAAATATAATATACAGAAACCTAACAGCAGACTAGAGGATTACAAGAATCAAATCAAAGAATTAAAATAAAAAGAAGCAAAAAACACTCCACTGAAAAAGAAAAAAGAAAAAAATTCAAAAATGTGAAGATAGTGTAAGGAGCCTCTGGAACAACTTCAAGCATACCAACATCAGAATTATAGGGGTGCCAGAAGAAGAGAGAGAGCAAGATACTGGAAACCTACTTGAAGAAATAATGACTGAAAACTTCCCCATCTGGTGAAAGAAATAGACTTACAAGTACAGGAAACTCACAGAACCCCAAACAAAAGAAATCCAAAGAGGACCACACCAAGACACATCAAAATTAAAATAGCAAGAGCAAAAGACAAAGAGAGAATATTAAAAGCAGCAAGAGAAAAACAGTTCATTACCTACAAGGGAGCACCCATATGATTGTCAGCTGATTTCTCAACAGAAACGAAGCAGGCCAGATGGGAGTGGCAAGAAATATTCAACGTGATGAATAGCAAGAACCTACAACCAAGAATAATCTGTCCAGCAAAGCTATCATTCAGAATTGAAAGGCAGATAAAGAGCTTCACAGAGAAGAAAAAGCTAAAGGAGTTCATCAACTCCAAACCAGTATTATATGAAATGCTGAAAGGTACTCTTTTAGAAGAGGAAGAAGAAAAAGGTAAAAGCCAAAAAATTATGAACAACAAATACATATCTATCAACAAGTGAATCTAAAAATTAAGTGAATTAAAAATTTGATCAACAGAATAAACTGGTGAATATAATAGAATCAGGAGCACAGAAAGGGAGTAGACTGATAATTCTCAGG
>JAAGEH010000269.1:734041-763138 GCA_011751065.1 Lasiurus cinereus | reverse complement strand
GGAGCAGCTCGAGCCGGAGCTGGAGCAGCTCGAGCCGGAGCTGGAGCTGGTGCAGCTGGAGCTCGTGCTGGTGAAGCTGGAGCTGGTGCTGGTGCTGGAGCTGGTGCAGCTCGAGCTGGAGCTGGAGCAGCTGGAGCTCGTGCTGGAGCTGGTGCAGCTGGAGCTCGTGCTGGTGCAGCTGGAGCTCGTGCTGGTGCAGCTGGAGCTCGTGCTGGTGAAGCTGGAGCTCGTGCTGGAGCTGGTGCAGCTCGAGCTGGAGCTGGAGCTGGAGCTGGTGCAGCTGGTGCAGCTCGAGCTGGAGCCGGAGCTGGTGCTGGTGCAGCTGGAGCTGATGCAGCTCGAGCTGGAGCTGGAGTTGGTGCAGCTCGAGCTGGAGCTGGAGCTGGAGCTGGAGCTGGAGTTGGTGCAGCTCGAGCTGGTGTAGCTGGAAGTCGTGCAGCGAGGACCATGCTCTGGCTGACCTCCACAGGGTACCACCAGACCTGTTTGTAGCTGAAGACACAGGCTTCTGCTTCTGGGAAGGTTTGCAATGGGCTGGGCTGAAGGGGGCTGAAGAAAGCTGGACCCATGTGGTGCAGGGGGGCGGTGAGGAGCACAGAGCTGGGAGGGGGCATAGGGTCCTTCTGGAACACAGGGCCCACAGATGCAGGAGCGGGTCCAGGCTGAAAGGTGCAGACTCCTGGTTCCTGAGGTGCAGGGGAGACTCCCTGGCCTTCCTGCCCCTGCAGTCGCTGCAGCCTGCGGTCTTTGGCCCTGCGGTTCTTGAGCCACACCTGTGGAGAGAGGAGACAGGGAGCAAGTGTAAGAGGGGAGAGGCTCAGCGCACCCACCTGCTCCCAGGTGTGAGGAGGCTCCGGGAAGAAGGGCCGGCCTCACCCTCTCCTTCCGCCCCCACCCCCAACCATAGGCCCCGGCTTGGCATGGGCTCCGGGTAAGGCGCCAAGAGCAGGAGAGGCAGGGCTTGGACACCCAGGAACCAGGAAGGGGTCTTTGAGAGAGGGTCCCCGTGTTCCCAGAGGCCCGGAGGTTTGTGGGCGTGACTGAAGAGAACCGAGGGGCTGCATCGTGTAGGCCCATTTATCCCACACAGGGCTGAGGTGGCTTTGGGGGCTAGGCCACACGGGTGACCCTGGGTGGCACTTGGTCATTCTGGCCTCGTCTCCCCCTTCCACCTTCCTGCACTCACCCCCAACCCTGCCTTTCCCTATCTCGGTTGGGCATGGATTGGGCCGGTGGGCAGCGGTGGGAGCGAATAGGGTGATTCCTGGGGTGGGCCTAGGAGTTGGCGTGGGGGCTGTACCTGCACTTGGTACTCCTGCAGCTTCAACATGGCTGCCAGGGTCTCGCGTTCCCTATAGGTCCCATAATGTTTTTCCTCAAAGAATTTCTCCAGGACCCGCAGCTGTTGTGCGCTGAACACCATGCGCCGCCTTGTCCTTTTCCTCAGGGTGCTTGGGGACCGCCAGGTGCCTGGCAGAAGAAAAAAAACAAGGTCAGAGGAGCTCCCAGGACTGTCCCCGGCCCACCAGGCCTGGGCCACTTCCTGTGAACAGGTGGCAGCCCCCGGCCTGAAGGCGGGGAACAGCGCTTGTGCAGGAGAGCTTGGCATGTGGCACAGAGGCCCTGACCCGGCCCCTGCCAGCCCAGGCCACCGACCTCCCTAGGCCTCGGCGTCCACATCTCGGAAATGGGCCTGGGACCAGCGCCTGTGTTCTTCTTTTGGGGCCCACAGCCAGGCCTGGCGGGGGCCTCAAACTCACCCAGGCTTCCCCTCCTGCAGTCCTCACCCCCTCGTTGCCATTCCATCCCCCAAACCCACTAAGTCTCCCAGAGAAGCTAGCCCTGGTCTGGATGCCTAGGAGCTTCCACCCCCAGCCACAGGATCCTACTTACTGTCCCAAACCCTCACGGTGGGCCCCAACTCACCGCTGGGAAACCCAGGCTTTTCCATCCTGGATGCTGGTGGGCCCTCTGCCCTTGTATGTTCCGCCTTAAATACCTGGTAGGCACCCACCACCCACAGGGTTTGCCCTAAAGGTTCTGCTCAGGACTCTTCCTGCCCTGCCCTCAGGCCCCTCCCTGTAGGTAACAGGGGAGGTGCAATCATTAATTAAGCCTTTGATTGAGAAGTTACTGCACTTGCTCCTTTTCCTGGGGCCTGGGAGACCTCAGGGGCCAGACAGCCTTGGTTCTGCCCTCAGTGGAACCCAGTATTATGTCTGGGTGAAAGGGTCCCTCTAGTTGCCAGCCAGTGCCCAGGGGTCATCCTCTCCCTTCCCGGTCCTGAAAGACCCATCTCTCCCACCATCTGGCTGCCTCCTCCCAGGTCCCCAATGTCCATTGAACTTCTCCAGTCCATCCTCCACGTTTCCTGGAGGTGGGAGACTTCACACACACTGGCCCTCACCATGGTTTGGGGTCGGGCTGGTTTCCCTGTGTGGTGAAGGGGAGATGAGGGTGCAGGTGGACAGTTAGCCAATTTCCCTTATGAATGAATGACCTGGGTCTGGTCTGTGTGTCACTGGTCATCCAGTCCAGCCCCTCTGAGCTGCACAGGCCCATGTCTAAATGTTGGGATGGACTCCTTGCTTGTCCAAGGTCTGCTGGGGACTCAATCTGGAGATAGGACAACTGGCAATGCTCATCCCCTGAGGACTTTTATTAGAATCCATGGGAGAGACAATGACCTGGGTGATAGATAAAAAAACAACAACACAAAACTATGAGATCTCGTTCCTAGATTCATCTCACTGTCTAAACTGCCTCTACCTGTCTCATGGTGTTGTCTCCTTTTAAATAGACATGTTCTGCTTCCTGGGAGCATGTTGGTCACTGGGACAGTTGATGAATCTGATGTCCACAAGAGATCACCCAGCCATTTCCTTGTTTTATAAGTTGTTACTAGATGCTACTTTCTCTCTAAAGTATAAAGAAAAACATAGTGTAACAAACAAAATATTAAGTGTAACATTTTGCTGATTGGATTGGCAAAACTGAAAAGAGTGGCCAGGCCTGGGGTTGGGCAAGGGAATGGGGAACAGGGCCTTTCATGCCTTGGGCATATGGGATGGTTTCTGGGACAGACTTGGTGATATCTGTCCAGGTCCCTCAGCCAAAGACCTTGAGTAGGACACCAGTAGTTGAGCAAATTTAGGTTTATTTACTTTTTAAGATTTTTTTTCATAGTCTTTATATCTTTTTTTTCATGCTGTTGAGTGTCTTTGCTATCATTACTCTGAACTCTATTTCAAATACATTTTTTATCTCAGCTTCATTTATGTCTTCTTTTAGAGCAGTGGCCGGCAAACTGCGGCTCGAGAGCCACATGCGACTCTTGGACTCTTTGGCCCCTTGAGTTTTTAGCAAAGGCCAACTTAGGAGTACCCTAATTAAGTTAATAACAATGTATCTACTATATAGTTTAAGTTTAAAAATTTTGGCTCTCAAAAGAAATTTCAATCGTTGTACTGTTGATATTTGGTTCTGATGACTAATGAGTTTGCCGACCACTGTTCCAGAGAATTCTATTAATTTTCATTTGGGGTTATTTTTGTCTCCCTATTTTGGCTCTCTGGGTTTGTCACTATGTTTAGGTAGATCCTCTACAGCTCTTGACAGACTGCCTACAGAGTGATAGGATTTCCACTTGAATTTGCCCCTGGCAATCATCCTCAGGTGTGGGGGATTTAATTCAACAGGATGAGGCCATTGCGTTTGCCTGGTGGCTAATTGTTCTTTAAGTCTCTTAAGTAGCCTCAGGGCAATGTATTTTCCATTAGAGTAGGTCAATTGTCTTCCTTCCTCCCTACCAGGCAAGGCAAAAGCCTGTGTGGGAAAGATGTCCTTAGCTGTGTGCGGGAATGATGCAGTAGAGGAAACTGGGGGTGTTCATCTTCTGAGCTCTAATCCCCAAGTCCTAGTCCTGAGTTCTGCTTACACAACTCCAGTCCACTCTACTATTTCTCTGCCACAGCACAAGGTGGACTATTGTACATTGGCCCTTTAAGAGGGGCCTGAATCTCCAGCCATCTCACCCTGTCATATAGCAACACCTTTGCTTTTCACAGCCAGATGTTATGTAGGTACTCATCTCAGTTGTGGTGCTCTGGCAGGGGGCCCCAGATTGGGGATTAGATCCAAGAGTTCTCAGTTGCAACTCCCCACAGCTGAGAGAGCTATCTCTGGAATTTCAATTGCTGCCTGTGGGCACCTGGCCAGCCCTTGCACACCTTCACTCCTCCTACCAATCTCTGCAGTCTCCACTTTCAGTTCTCGGGCATCAGGGTTCCATTGATTATACAGGATTTTTTTCTGTTTTTTAGTTGTAATTCCAGTTTGTTCCTGGGGGCATGTTCTTGCAGCATCCTTTTGCTCTACCGCCATTTTTAATATCAAGAATTTTTTAAGTAATTTTATTAATTATTGATTTTAGAGAGAGAAAGAGAGAGAGAGAGAGAGACAACGATGTGAGAGAAACATGGATTGGTTGTCTCCCACAGGCACCCTGACCAGAACCAGAGATAGATCCTGCAACCAAGTGCCCCTTTTTTAAATTAAATCTTTGTTATTCAGATTATTACATTTGTTTCTCTTTTTCCCCTCCATACCTCCCCTCCACCCAGCTCCCACCCTTTTCTCTACCCTTACCTCCCTCCCATTGACCTCAGTTGTAGGTGTATGATTTTTGTCCAGTCTCTCCCTGTACACCCCTCATCCCTTTCCCCCTGAGAATTATCAGTCCACTCCCTTTCTGTGCTCCTGATTCTATTATATTCACCTGTTTATTCTGTTGATCAAATTTCTAATTCACTTATTGATAGATATGTATTTGTTGTTCATAATTTTTTATCTTTTACCATTTTTGTCTTCCTCTTCTAAAAGAGTACCTTTCAGCATTTCATATAATACTGGTTTGGTGTGGATGAACTCCTTTAGCTTTTTCTTATCTGTGAAGTCTTTATCTGTCTTCAATTCTGAATGATAGCTTTGCTGGATAGAGTATTCTTGGTTGTAGGTTCTTGCTATTCATCATGTTGAATATTTCTTGCCATTCCCGTCTGGCCTGCATCATTTCTGTTGAGAAATCAGCTGACAATCGTATGGGTGCTTCCTTGTAAGTAATTAACTGTTTTTCTCTTGCTGCTTTTAATATTCTCTTTGTCTTTTGCTCTTGGTATTTTAATTATGATGTGTTGTAATGGGGCAACCCATGACAGATGACCACCAGACAGTCAATTAGAAAATTTAGGAAGCCTTTATTATGAACTCGAGTCCGGGCTCATGGTTCCACTGACACAGCAGGGAAGCACGAGAGCCCAGAACCTCTGGAGCAAGTGCCTTTTATCCTCAGCGCAGGAGGACTTGGCAAATTTTAATTGGCTAAGCATTACTAAATTTCATATACCGACTCTTTGAGCTTTTTGGTTATGCAAGTAAGCAGTCTAGATAACGGTTATCCTTGCAGGAGTTGTTTGTCAAACTTTATGGCTTCTCAAGGCCGGGTGTGCCTTCAGGCACCTGGTGTTCTATGTCACAAGATGTCAGCTGGGAAACCCCCTGTTCCTTCTGCCACCAGGCCTGAGGTCACCCTGACCCTGATTCATTCTTTATGGGGAAACACAGTCTGGTCCTTGCCCCTCCACAGTGTCTTGGTATAGTCCTCTTTGGATTACTTTTATATAGGGTTCTGTATGCTTCCCGGACTTGTAAGTCTATTTCTTTTACCAGATGTGGGAAGTTTTCAGTCATTATTTCTTTAAATAGGTTTTCAGTATCTTGCTCTCTCTCTTCTTCTGGCACCCCCACAATTCTGATGTTGGTATGCTTAAAGCTGTCCCAGAGGCTCCTTACACTATCTTCACATTTTTGGACTCTTTTTTCTTCTTGCTTTTCCAGTTGAGTGTTTTCTGCTTCTTTTATTTCAAAGTTTTGACTTGATTCTTGCCTTCCTCTAGTCTGCTGTTAGATCTCTGTATAATATGTTTTATTTCAGTCAGTGTATGTTTAATTTCTAGTTGGTCCTTTTCCATCTCTAGTTGGCCTTTTCCATCTCTAGTAGGTTCTTTTTCATCTCCTCTTGGGTCTCGCTAACTTTATCCATCTTTTCTAGGGTATTCTTGAAAAACCTTATAACCATGGTTTTAAACTCTACATCCAGTCATTTGTTTTCCTCCATTTCTTTTGTTTGCGATCCCTCCCCTTGTCTCGGCATTTTTATTATGCCGGGAGAACCTCTATGTTGGATTCAGCCTTATGATACAAGACTTGCCAAACTGCAAAAGCCTCTCTGTTGAGCTTGGGATAGGTGGAGTCTCAGGGCTTAAGGGACCACCTTGCCTTCCAGTCAGCCCCGGCCTCCAGGGCCCCTGAGTCTCACATGACAAGGTAATCACTGGAGTGATCCCAGTGTGCACATGTGCTCGTTCGCTCTCTCACAGTGCCTCTAGACTGCTGCCTTTCTGGCTCCCCTGCGCTCTGGGACCATATGAATCTGGGTCCCCAGGGTTTTGCCTGAAACTGGGGTTTAGTGGATTTAGAAGTGGCATAGTTGGGAGGCTCTGTCTCCTGCCCACTCATGAAAGCCAGCAGCACAATCAGCAGTCGGTCTTCTAGGCGCAGTGCTGTGTGCGCCACCCGACTTCTGCCCTCCTGCGACTTTCCCAAATTTCCATGCACTTCTGCCTTTTCACAGTCCAAACTCCTCCCGTATGAGTTTTGGCTGGACCTGGGTTTTAGTGTTGTAGGATAAGGGGTTCAATGCTATTGGGAGTTTCCGTCTCCCTCCCTCCAGAGAAAGCCAGCCAGGTACTCCGGCACCCGCTCTCTCCACACTCGTGTCTCTGTACTCAGCTTTTTGCAGCTCCTCTGGGTATCTGTGAGCCCCTCTCTTCTAGTTGTAGAATTTCCACTTAGCCAGCTTTCCTGTGATTCTGGATGATATCCATTCTGTCTTTTAGTTGTAGTTTTGAAATTGTTGTGTGAGGCAGCAGTGTAGGTGTTTACCTATGCTGCCATCTTGAATTCCTCTATTTCGTTATCAACCAAGTGCCCTTGACCAGGAATCCCTTGACCGAGAATCAAGCCTTCAGCTTTCCCATGCATGACACGATGCTCTAACCCACTGAGCCACACCATCAGGGCTCCCTTTGTCTTTCAATTGGAGCATGTCATCCATTTATATTTAAAGGAGTTATTGCTAGTTATGTGTTCTTGCCATTTTATGGTTTCCTGATTGTTTTACATATTTGTAAAGTGCCCAGAGTGAACCTGAATGAATATTGTGGAGTGGGAATGATACTGAAATGTCTGTTTAACTCCGTAGATTGTCTCTGATGGCCCATGCTTGTGTGGATGTTGACAATGGGGAGGCTGTGTATATGGGGTTATGTGGTACATGGGAAATCTCTGGACTTTCTGAACCATTTTGCCATGAATATAAACCTGCTCTTCAAAAAGGAAGTCTATTTTACAAAAATGAAGGAGGCTGACACTCTGACGGATGGTTCTGAATTAACTAACTCCCATGTAGCCTGAGCTTTGTGAGTGTTTAACTCTCTCCCTGGATGTTCCCACATGTGGTCAATGTCAAGACCCTCTGAATTTAGGGCTACTGGAGAGCTTTACAACTGCAGGATCACAAGCTCCTGAGACAGGTATCCTATACACTGAGTGGCCAGATTATTATGATCTCTGAATGCATAATAATCTGGCCACTCAGAAGTACTTTTCTTGAGGACCTCATTTATTTGATATCCAAGATACTATAAATCGTGTACCTGATCAGTTTTCCCCTTTGCACTAGCTGATAGAAAGCTCAGGGCAAATAGGTGATTTATCTCCAGCAAAAGTGTAGAATACTTTTGGTGCCCATTTGAGATACAAATACAGAGTGGCCAGATTATTATGCATTCAGAGATCATAATAATCTGGCCACTCAGTGTATAATAAAAGCCTAATATGCTAAGTGTCCAGTCGTCTGGTCACTCATTCAACCAATCAAAGAGTAATATGCTAATGATATGCTAAGGCCACTCAACTGCTTGCTATGATATACACTGACCACCAGGGGGCAGACAGTTGACCCATTGATAGTCCCTATGATATTCACTGACCACCAGGGGGCAGGAGCTCTGACTGGTAGGTATACAAAGCACCTGGGAAGGCATATTGTAAGCTGAGTCCAGTGGTGTTGGCAGAGCCACATCCTGGAGACAAACCATGTCAGAGGCAGATATGTCATCAGCCTGACCCTTAGCTCAGGTGCCAGGGGGTGGGTTTCATTATCTAAGTTCAGCCAGGAACTAGGAATGGATGCAATTATCTGGGCTTAGACAGGGGTGATGATTTCAAAGAAGCAACAAGAATGAAAAATTACAGCTTCATCTTTAACCATTGCTACAGCTTGATGTTTAACCATGATTTCACATAATTTCCTTTGTTTTAAACTCTAGTAAAACTTCCTGGAATTATACTGTATGTGATAAACATGCTGCACTTATTCTGGGTCATTGTCTCTCCATCAGAGGACAGCTGTACCAACTGGTCCTAGCTTTTCCCCTCTGTCTCTGCATCTGTCTCTTTCATTTTCTCACCCCCCCCATTGCCCTATCCACTCTCTAGCTGCACTGGACGCAGTAAAGAGATAAATACTTTATAGATAGGTTAGCTTGCTGCAGGGGTCAGGCTGATCCAACTAGATACTCCCTGATCCCTCCCATGGTCCTGTTCCCCACAACACTGACCAATATCCCATATACCTTCCTGGCCTTGGCCATGTGCCAGTGGGGTCCCTTGGCCTGGCATGCACCCTCTTGCAATCTGGGACTCCTTTGGGGAATGTCAGAGAGCTGGTTTCAGCATGTTCCCACAGGCCCGTTCAAGGGACCCCGTTGGTGCACAAATTCGGGCACTGGGCCTCTAGTTACTAAATAACAGAATAAACTATAAAGGAAGCTGAGGTGGACAGTGTAAAGACACTGAAGAACATCTGGACTAAATGCAATGCATCCAGCTCCTTTGAGATAGCACCCAGAAAAACCAATTATCAAAAGACATCTTTGTGAATATCAGAGAAACTAAAAATTGGACCAAGGATTATTTGATATTCAAGAGTTACCATGAATTTTATATAATGATCTTCTATTTATATATAAAAAATAAAATCTAACCCAAGATAATGGAAAACAGGCTTAAATAAAAACATGTACACAAATGTTCATAGTAGCTCAGTTAACAATAGTCAAAAGGTGGATAAAAAAATTGGGATATAAAGACAATGCAATATCATTGTCTTGGTTCTGCCCTCAGTGGAACCCAGTATTATGTCTGGGTGAAAGGGTCCCCCTAGTTGCCAGCGAGTGCCCCAGAGTTCAGCCATAAAAAGAAACAAACTTTTTGAATGGGTTTGCCTCCAGAACATAGGTGTTGTGAAAACCACCATTAACTCAAACCCAAGATGGGAAAGGAAAAGACTCACATCAACACCATCGTCATTGGACACGTAGATTCCAGCAAGTCAACCACTACTAGCCATCTGATCTAAAAATGTGATGGTATCAACAAAAGGATCATCGAGAAATTTGAGAAGGAGGCTGCTGAGATGGGGGAGAGGTCCTTCAAGTATGCCTGGATCTTAGATAAAGTGAAAGCTGAACAGTAGCCAGGTATCACCATTGATATGTCCCTGTGAAAATTTGAGACCAGCAAGTATTATGTGACCATCATTGATGCCCCAGGGCACAGAGACTTCATCAAAAACATGATTAAAGGCACATCTCAGGCTGACTGTGCTGTCCTGATTGTTGCTGCTGGTGTTGGTGAATTTGAAGCAGGGAGCTCCAAGAATGGACAGACCCGTGAGCATGCCCCTCTGCCCTACACACTGGGTGTGAAACAGCTGATTGTTGGTGTTAACAAAATGGATTCGAGGGAGCCACCCTACAGCCAGAAAATATACAAAGAAATTGTTAAAGAAGTCAGCACCTACGTTAAGAAAATTGGCTACAACTCTGATACAGCGGTATTTGTGCCAATTTCTAGTTGGAATAGTGACAACATGCTGGAGCCAAGTATTTATAGGTCACCTGTAAAGACAGCAATGCCAGTGTAACCACACTGCTTGGAGCTCTGGATTGCATCCTGCCACCAACTCCTCCAACTGACAAGCCCCTGCACCTGCCCCTCCAGGATGTCTACAAAATTGGTGGTATTGGTACTGTCCCTGTGGGCAGAGTGGAGACTGGTGTTCTCAAACCTGGCATGGTGATCACCTTTGCTCCAGTCAATGTTACAACTGAAGTAAAGTCAGTTGAAATGTTTTGAGTGAAGCTCTTCCTGGGGACAATGTGGGCTTCAACATCAAGAACATGTCTGTCAAAGATGTTCCCCGTGGGAATGTGGCTGGTGACAGCAAAAATGATCCACCAATAGAAACAGCTGGCTTCACAGCTCAGGGGATTATCCTGAACCACCCAGGCCAGATCAGTGCTGCATATGCACCTGTGCTGGATGGTCACACAGCTCACATTGCTTGCAGATTTTCTGAGCTGAAGAAAAAGATAGTTTGTCATTCTGGGAAAAAGCTGGAAGATGGCCCCAGGTTTTGGTAATCTGCTGATATGATTCCTGGCAAGCCCATGTGTGTTGAGTGCTTCTCTGACTACCCTCCTCTGGGCCGTTTCACTGTCCGTGATATGAGACAGACAGTTGCTGTAGGTGTCATCAAAGCAGTGGACAGGAAGGTAGCTAGCTGGAGCTGGCTAAATCACCAAGTCTGTCCAGAAAGCTCAGAAGGCTAAATGAATATTATTCCAAACACTTGCCACCTCAGTCTTAATCAGTGGTGGAAGAATGGTCTCAGAACTGTTTCTCTATTGGCCACTTAAGTTTAATGATTAATGATTACAATGCATCGTAAAACCTTCAGAAGGAAAGGAGACTGTTTTGTGGACCGTTTGGTTCTTTTGTGTGTGTGGCAGTTTTTATGTTATTAGTTTTTAAAATCAGTACTGTTTAATGGAAACAGCATGACCAAGAATCTATCACAGAATTTTGAGACCTATTAAATAACAAAGTTTAATGAGAAACCTGTGTGTTCTTTAGGTCAACACTGTAACTTTCTGTTATACTATGTAGGTAAAAGACGTCAGAGTTGCCCATGACCTACTCCCAGTATTAAATATACTGATACTTTACAATTGGACAGTTCTGTTAACATTTTTTTTTCTGAGTGGGAACTTTGAGTTTTTCAGTGTTGTTGTTTTTTCCCCCCAATTCAAGGGAGGAATCACCTGTCTCTTCATGGTAAAGGCTATGGGAAAAGGGGTCTGTTGGTGTAACACTAACTAGGTTAGGACACATAAGCAAAGAGTAACTTTGTGTTTGTAAGCTGGTTTCTAAAGGCCAAATTCTGTCAAGGCCACATGTTAATGTAAAATTTTGTAGTTACGTCAATATTGAATAAATTTGTTCATATGTGAAATTTTAGTTTTCCAGTTCTACTAGAATGCGAGTTCACATTTACAAATGTTGAGGGAGTTTAAGAACCTTAAGTCAGGTGAGGATGGTATTGCCCACTGTCTTGCTGCGGTTATTTGTATCCAAATTCTAGGAAAAGGAAATTGATGCTGGAAGTTGGAAAAAAAAAAAAAAGGAGTGAACTTTTAACACTTGCTGACATAGATAACATTTTTAAAAACTCATGATTTTTATAAAATGTTTTGGGGTGACATATGCTAATTAACTGGAACATCATAACAGGTCCACCAGACAGGAGGAGGTTGTGCGCGCAGCATTGGGGGTGAAGCAGCAGGGTCCTCAGCACACCTGCATTCGGGGAGGGGCTGATCAGCAGTAGCTCAGGTGCTTCAAGGGCCAGAGAGGGAGACAGGGCTAGGCTGGCAATGACCACAGCGCTGCTGTGAGGGCCAGGGAGGGAGACAGGGCCGGACCAGCAATTGGAGGGTGGATGGCACCGCATGATTTTGAATCTCAAGATTTCCAATCTCAAGATTTTGAATCGCATGCTGGGCTCCTAGTTGGTTAATAAAACTATATAGGTTTTGCGCTGACCTCAGTTTGGCTTAGAGGTTACAGTAGCCACCCAGGTACTGAAGCATCTCTGGATTGAATCCTGGCCAAGTACACCTATCTGGGTTTCAGTGCCATCCCAGACCCCTGGGAGGCAATCAATCTATGTATCTCTCCTCTCTCTCTCTAAATCAATAAAAATAATTTTTAGGAAGTAAAACACTTTATTTAAGGAAAAGGCATCTTGGCGGGGTGGGCAGAAAGCCTAATAAATAACCAATGGCAGCTGCCTTTAGCACATTGAAGCCAGGGTCTGCGATAGCAATGAAAACATGACCAGAAACTGCTTTACCGGAAATCAGTCCAACTCCGGCTGAGTGTTGCGGGTGTCCCTGTTGGATGGTAGCCTTTTTAGACCCATTTTGTTGAGGGACAATGAACATACAAAACTGTATCTATCCAAAGGAAGCAACTTGGTGAGCTTGGAGACAAATAGACTTTTTTTTTATGGAAAATGCAAATGCAACCAAGGTATGTTTGTGAACATCTTCTACGCAACCCATCCACTGCAGATGAAGCATAGCCCTGAGATACTGCTGCCTTCCTGTCTCTTCCTGAGAGCGACTCCTGGGTCTTGCATGGGGGAGGGAATCCCAAAGCATCTGCAGCCCAGGTCTCACAGGCACCAAGGAGGCAGGAGAAGGTGGGAGCAGGGCTTGAGAAGGGCTTTGCCACATCTTCCCATACGTCCCATGCCCCCTTCATATCTCCTCTGATCTGGCTGAGACATTGGCCTGCCTGGGCCTGGGCTGAGAGGGTGGGAGCAGATAGTGAGTTAGACCAGGTCAAGATAGGGGAAACCCATTGGGAGAAGCCTGCAGACTGAGGGGGGAGGAGAGGAGCCAGAGTAGGAGAGGGAAGGAGAAGTAGGGGGGTACAAAACACAGACAGAAGGACGAGAGGTCCTGAGGGGGGCATCCAAGTGGCAGAATAGTAAGACTGCCATTGATTCAGGACCTGTGACTCAGGCTCTGTGCTGAGCATGTTAATGGCACGACACACTACATGCAATTCACCCCACATGAGTGGAGAACGTGATGTCGTTACCCAGCTGCCCACAACATGTCCTGCTGCGAATAGTCCAAGAAGCAGGTTGGATGGGCCCAGCTCCCAGAGCAAAGGGTGAGGGCTGTGCTTTCCAGCTGGACAACTGGCTCCCTCAGCTCAGATGCTTGCTGTCATCTCAGAAAGATGCTGGAATGTTCTGGTGTGTGGTGGGGCCTCCTGTAGGCAAGGGATTAGGCTTCCGGCCTTAATGAACATTTTATAGGGACATTAGACTATGTAGGACAGCTGCTGGGACATGGGAAGTGTCCCAAGCTGGGGGCACCCCGCTTTTTATGGTTTTGAGATCAAGAAATGTCCATGCCTCGGTTTCTCCTTTCTCCCTAACTGCCATCTCCCACCTCCCTGCACCTATGTTTTCCCTTCTGTGTCCTCTCTCCTGCTCCTCAGTCCCTCTCCCTCCATGCCCACCCCCATCCTGTGGTTGTACTTACCCCTCAACCACAGTCTGTCACATGTCCCTCCAAATCCCTGGTAAGTCTCCCTGTATTTTGCTGAGGCTGGCCTGGGTAAGAGGAGTGGCTCATTTGCTAAATGGGACCAGGACAGGGACAGAGAAAGGCTTTGGGAGACTCAGGGACCAAAACAGCCACAAGGGGGCATAAGAGGCAGCTGAAGACAGGAGACAGAGGGAGCATGTAGTTCAAGCACCTCAAACTCGGGGCTGGTGGGCCGAATGGGGCCAACAATGAATATTTTTGTGGCCCAGCCAATATAACGCTATGTAAAAACTGTTTTACTAAAAAAAGTCTGTAACCTAATTTTTACAGTATTTTATGCATAATTATTAGTAACGAACTACAATGTTTGCTGATGACTGACTACTATAATCCTATAGCATTCATTTCCCTTAAGCACCTTATTCATAGGCACACCGGTTTTCTTCACTAATACCAGCAGTGAATATTGTAGCAGCTGATGGCCATGTCATTGGTCTTGTACTGATTTGTTTGTTGTGCACAACAGGAAATATTTCACTTTTGGAGAACAAGAAAAATTGGTTTATTTGCATTGTACTTATTAATTTGTGCAGTTATTCAGTGTTTGGCAAGTTAATATCCAAGAAAAAAAAGTCCTATTTTTATTAAAATGTTTTATTATTTTATGTTTTTATAATTTAATAAATCTTTATTGTTCAGATTATTACAATTGTTCTTCTTTTTCCCCCCATAGCTGCCCTCCACCCAGCTCCCACTCCTTCCTCTGCCCTTACCTCCCCCGCAGCATTGTCCTCATCCATAGGTGTATGATTTTTGCCAGTGTCTCCCTGCACACCTCTCACTTCATTCCCCCTGAGAATTGTCAGTCCACTCCCTTTTTATGCCCCTGATTCTATTATATTCACCAGTTTATTCTGTTCATCAGATTTTTAATTCACTTGATTTTTAGATTCACTTGTTGATAGATATGTATTTGTTATTCATAATTTTTATCTTTACCTTTTTCTTCTTCCTCTTCTTAAAGAGTATCTTTTGGCATTTCATATAACACTGGTTTGGTGTTGATGAACTCCTTTATTTTTTTCTTATCTGTGAAGCTCTTTATCTGCCCTTCAATTCTGAATGATAGCTTTGCTGGGTAGAGTATTCTTGGTTATAGGTTCTTACTATTCATCACGTTGAATATTTCTTGCCACTCCCGTCTGGCCTGCATAGTTTCTGTTGAGAAATCAGCTGACAATCGTATGGATGGTCCTTTGTAGGTAATAAACTATTTTTCTCTTGCTGCTTTTAATATTCTCTCTTTGTCTTTTGCTCTTGGTATTTTAATTATGATGTGTCTTGGTGTGGTCATCTTTGGATTCTTTTTGTTTGGGATTCTGTGAGCTTCCTGGACTTGCAAGTCTATTTCTTTCACCAGGTGGGGAAGTTTTCAGTCATTATTTCTTCAAGTAGGTTTTCAGTATCTTGCTCTCTCTCTTCTTTTAGCACCCCATAATTCTGATGTTGGTATGCTTGAAGTTGTCCCAGAAGCTCATTGCACTATCTTCACATTTTTTTATTCTTTTTTCTTCTTGCTTTTCCAGTGGAGTGTTTTCTGCTTCTTTGTATTTCAAATCTTTGCCTTGATTCTTGCGTTCCTCTAGTCTGCTGTTAGGACTCTGTATAATATTTTTTTTATTTCAGTCAATGTATGTTTAATTTCTAGTTGGTCCTTTTTCATTTTCTCTTGGGTCTTGCTAAATTTGTCCATTTTTTTCTAGGAAATTCTTGAAAAACCTTATAGCCATAGTTTTGAACTCTATTTCCAGTCATTTGTTTTCCTCCATTTCTTTAGTTTGTGATCTGTTCCTTTGTCTCTGCATTTTCGCTGCTTCCCTGAGTTGGTAAAGTAGCTTTGTGTGCTAGGTGTCCTATATGGCCCAGTAGCTCCATCTTCCCCTTACCTGAGGTGGACTCTCTTGGTGCACCCCTTTGTGTACTGTGTGTACAGTCTTGTTAAGTCTTGATTGTTGTTGGTATAATTGAGGGGAATTGACCTCCAAGCCATTTGGTTGTGAGGATCAGCTGTTGCTATGATGGGAGAATTTCTGTGCTGGAATCAGCCTTATGATACAGACTTGAAAAATTGCAAAAACCTCTGTGCTCAGCTTGTATGGAGTGGAGTCTTAGGGCTGAGCAGACAGTCTTGGCTTCCCACCAGTCCTGCCCTATGGAGCCCCTGGGTCTCAGTGTTCCTTGGTAATTTCTGCAGCCCTATCTGTGAGCACTGGCTAGCATGCCTCCAGTCCTCTGCATTTTGCAGCTCCCCTAAGTTTCTGTGCACTCTTCCCTTTTCATGACAGTCCAGACTGCCCCCCTCCATGTGAGTTTCGCTTGGAACTGGGTTCAGTGCAGTTGGAATTGGGGTTTTGTGCAGTTGGGAGTTTCCATTTCCCTCTGCTAGAGGAAGCCAGCCAGGCCCTCCAGCACCCATCCTCTCCACTCACGTGTCTCTTTACCTCAGCTTTTTTGCAACTCCTCTGAGTCTCTGTGAGCCCCTTTCTTTCCTTCTAGATGTAGAATTTCCACTCATCCAGGTTTCCTGTGGTTCTGGTCCATTCGTCTTTTAGCTGTAGTTTTGAAAGTGTTGTGCAAGGTAGCAGTTTAGGTGTTTACTGATGCCGCCATCTTGGTTTCTCCTCCTCTATTATTTTATGTTAATGATGACTGCTTTATTTTAGCCCTTTGCATTCAGCATGCCTCTATCGAAATAAACCTATTTATGAAAATTAACGCTTCTGTTTTTTTGTGGCCCACATAAACTTAAACCTTGTTTCTTTGGCCCATGTTGGCCTTTGAGCTTGACATGCTTGCTGTAGATGGTTAGGTCTATAGATATGTGGATTCAAAATGCAGTCAACCTCAGTTCTGTAACATCTAGAACAATTAGGATCTCAACCAAGAAAAATGTCCCGTTGTGAACCCATTCTTCCGTTTTTGACCTGACAACCCCTTCCAGGTGATACCTCAGCATGAGAAAAACCATCTCTCAAGCAACAGAGAGAGAATACTTTTGCTGCTGGGGAAATCCACCATTACCACAATTTCAAAAGATAAAGAGGCCATCAAGAGTGCTGACATTGCTAAGGATATGAAAGTACTCTCCACACCATAATCCCAGGCATTTGAATAGATAGAAACCCTGTTGTTGATTGGATAAAGGAAAGCCTTTAGGGTTAGTAGGGTGTGGTTTCAATACATTTAAGAGAAGAAGTGTTTATTTATACAAAGGTTAAACCTTTTTATCAGTTGGCAGTCTGGAACAAATGAATTTAATTTACATAATTTCTAATGGGGGGGTTGATTAGGTTTTCAAACAAATTGCTTCCCAAACAGCCTTCTAGAACTAATTACATTTGAGAAAGGAGGTTCTACTATACAGACTTTTCTATACAAAGCAGTATGTTAATTGACCCCTTGACTTACTGTTTATTTATATATGATTCTTTTTAACAATTAATTTTACAGAGAGTTAGGGAGAGAGAGAAACATAGAAACATAGATCCCTTGCCTCTATAATGCTCTGTGACTGGGGATGAAACCCAAAACCTGGGTCTGTGCCCTGACTGGAACCCAACCTGCCACATTTTGGTGTCAGGGCCAAGGCTGCAATCGACTGAGCTACACTTTCAAGGGTGACTTATTATTCTTTGAATTGAAAAAAAAAATTTCAATTAGTGTTGACATTCAATATTATATTACTTTCAGGTGTACAACATAATGATTAGACATTTATATAACTTGCAAAATGGTTCCCCTGGATAAGTTTAGAGTACCATGCAAAGTACTCTCCACACCATAAAGAAAGCCTTTAGGGCTAGTAGGATGTGGTTCAATACGTTGCACCTGGCACCATGCAAAGCTATGATTATGTTACTGAGTGTATTCCTCATGCTGTGCTTTACATCCCCATGACTATTCCATATCTGTCAACTAGTACATCTCCATCTCTTCACCCTTCACACCCAGCCACGCCAACCCCTCCCATCTGGTAACCATTCATTTGATCTCTGTGAGTCACTTTCTGCTCGCGCCTCCCCACTGCCCCAGATTTTACTATAAGTGGAATTATATGGTATCTGTCTTTTTCTGTTGGACTTATTTCACTTATTAGCATAATATCCTCTAGTTCAATCCATGTTGTTGCAAATGGTAAGATTTCATTTTCTTAGTTGTTGTTGTTAAACTAAACCTAGAATATTTTTTTATTGATTCTTAGAAATAATGGAAGGGAGGGAGGCTGTAGAAGAGAGAAAAAGAAGGACAGAGAGAGGTTCGCCCTCCGGTCGGGAAGCGAGGCTGGACGCCGAGGCCCCGGGAGCCCGCGCGGGCAGGGCGCGACCTACCTGCCCGCGGCGCCGGAAGTGGTCGCCGTCCCGCTGCTTCCGGACGGCGAGGCTCGCTGGGGCCGGGGAGGCGGGCAGCGGACGGGCCAAAGGTCGAGTGCCCATGGCAGAGGGCGGCGGCCCCGACGGGCGGGCAGGGCCCGGGCCCGCAGGCGTGCCATGGTTTAAGATACAGTGTTGATTTGGAGACCAGAGCAAGCAGCGCTTTGCAGCCCTCCCTCCCTCCTGCAGACATTCACTGAGGGCCCAGTATTGGCTGGACCTTGCTGGAGCTGAGACACCCCAATGAACAAGAACATGTCAGGTCCTAATCTGAAGGAGTGGCTGAGGGAGCAGTTTTGTGACCACCCGTTGGAGCACTGTGAGGACACGAGGCTCCATGACGCCGCCTATGAGGGCGACCCCCAGACCCTCAGGAGCCTGTTGCAGGAGGAGAGCTACCGCAGCCGCATCAACGAGAAGTTTGTCTGGTGCTGTGGCTGGCTTCCCTGCACACCGCTGCGCATCGCGGCCACTGCTGGCCATGGGAACTGTGTGGACTTCCTTATCCGGAAGGGGGCCGAGGTGGACCTCGTGGATGTGAAGGGACAGACGGCCCTGTATGTGGCCGTGGTGAATGGACACCTGGAGAGTGCCCAGATCCTGCTTGAAGCCGGGGCTGACCCCAATGGCAGTCGGCACCATCGCAGCACCCCGGTCTACCACGCCTCTCGCGTGGGCAGGGCCGACATACTGAAGGCCCTCATCAGGTATGGGGCTGACGTCGACATCAACCACCACATTTTTCCTGACATCCAGCCGCCCTTTTCCCGGCGCCTCACCTCCTTGGTTGTCTGCCCTTTGTATATCAGCGCAGCCTACCACAACCTCCAGTGCTTCAAGCTTCTGCTCCAGGCAGGGGCGAACCCTGACTTCAACTGCAATGGGCCTGTCAACACACAGGGTTTCTGCAGGGGCTCCCCTGGGTGCGTCATGGATGCCGTCCTGCGTCACGGCTGTGAGGCGGCCTTTGTGAGTCTGCTCGTGGAGTTTGGAGCCAACCTGAACCTGGTGAAGTGGGAGTCCCTGGGCCCAGAGTCCAGAGGCAGAAGGAAGGTGGACCCCGAGGCCCTGCAGGTCTTTAAAGAGGCCAGAAGTGTCCCCAGGGCTTTGCTGAATTTGTGCCGTGTGGCTGTGAGAAGAGCTCTTGGCAAGTACCGACTCCATCTGATTCCCTCGCTGCCGCTGCCAGACCCTATAAAAAAGTTCCTGCTGTATGAGTAGAAGGCAGTGCAGCAGTGGTTTGCAGCGCAGAAGGAGGTGATCTGCGGGGAAGCTGGACCTGCTTCTTGCCCTTGTGAGCCCATCCTGTGCTGACAGATCACATTTGGCTGTTGCTAGGCAGATGGCCTTGTTCTTCTGGGTTGTAATTCCATCTCAGGTCTTGGACATCGGACAGTCTCTGGGTCATTATCACCTGAGAGGCTCATACTGAACTTCATGCTATTCTTCCTCAGTGTCTGTTTTGGATTTTTCTAGCTGCGGATGGATGAGTGGGCCTGGAAATGTGTGCAGGTGCAGGCTGTGGTTGGAGAACTCAGCACTTTCCAGAGCTGTGCTTCTGTCTGTGGTTTTACTTCTCAGTTTCATTGTTTGATTCATCCTTCTGATATCAAATGAAAAGGGAGTTTGGGGTAGAAAAGTTGAATGCAGAAACACAGTTCATGAACTTGCTGGTTGTCCCTTGCTTCTGGAGTTGACATGTGACACATGTCGTACCCACACCCCTTCCTTGCCAGTTCAGTGTTCTCTCCTTGTGGTGTGGAGTCCTACTGTCTTCAGTCAAGGCTGCTTTCCTGGCTGCAAGAATTGGCTGTGTTATCTCAAAGTCAGTGCATTTGTTTGCAATCAAAAGAGAGAGCTCTGCATTCCCCAGCGCTCTACCTGTTCTGGTACCTGACAGCTTGTCATCATGCCACAGGTCCCGAGTTTTTTGCCATTTCACTCTGAGGAGCTTGCAGACCAAGACCTGCCCAGCAGCATCCACTGCCAGCTGCAGTGGGAAAAGAGACCTGCAACGTTGCCTGTCTCCTAGTCACTGCACACATCAGCATGGTAACCACCTATCCTTGGTGTGGCCAGGCTGTCAGCTTCTGGTGTCCTGTGGACAAACACCTGTGTTTGGTGATTGCTCCTCTCTGTTTAGGACCTGAAGTCTTGGTGGTGTTCTTAGAACCTAAGTGAATAGTGGTGAGGTCAGGTCTCCCCCTGGCCTGTTGGGGTGGTGGTAGGTGAGAGAGGTGAGCGGTTGTCACCTGACATTTGGGCTGTGGATGGGGCTCGCTCTCACACCTGGGCCCTAAAGGTGGAGTTTCAGGAGTGGTGCTTAGCTCACCTTGGAGCTTTTCCAATCCTGGGTTCTCTTTTTTTGCTTCTCGTTTGGCTCAGTCACTCTCCAGGTGAGCCACGTTGCAGAGTTATGCATGCTCTGCATCTGCCCTGCTGAGTTCTGTCTGCAGGGCCTGTTGAGGACACAGCTCGCCAGCGCTGTCCTGGGTAGAGGGTGGCAGTGGTTGGGGCTTTCTGGACAGCAGCCCCTGGAATTGCTGCCAGCCCAGGAGCCCCCCACGTGCAGGCAAGACTTCCGGCTGCACAGGGCTGGGCCTCACTTCTTCCTTCCCTGGGTTCAGCCAGTGTCTAGTGAGTTTTTTCAGAATTCCTACAATTTGAAGGTTAGTCTGCCTGAAACTTCATAGCTGCCAAACGTGAGCCTGGGGACAGTGTGAACAGTCAGCTGCTGAAGGCCCTTTTGTTGTTTAGAGTGACACTTTACTAAAGCTCCTTGTCTTTTGTCGGCAACGGTGGGCCACAGCATAGGAACAATAACTTTCTATCAGAGCACTTTATACAATCATGTTTCTAAGCTTTGGGCATCCAAGGGCTGAGGCTGCTGCCTGGCTGGCCCGAGCCTTCCCCAGGAGAGGGCAACTAGTAGGAAGGAGCTGAGCACCCCTAGCCTAGTCTGTGGCGCCTCTGTCCGTCTCCATAGTCCTGAGCTCTGGGCCTTGGCTGCTGTGGACAGGGGGTGGGCATGGGTGGGAACAGCACTGATAATTCGGAGAATTCAGCTTTGGCATCCTGGGTGGGGTGTGGAATGTATTTCCCAAACCCACCTGTGTCACGTGTGTGTCTTTTCATGTGGTTTATTTATATATTATTTATTTATTTATACCTAATTTTATTTTGGAAAGGCGTTTAAGGCAGAGATCCTTTAGTTTTGATGTTTGGTTAAGAAATTGGATAAGTTTTAGTCAATGTGCACTTGTTAAACAGATCCTTTTAAGAAGAAAAGACAATTGGCAGTTTCCTAATGTAGAATATGTTTCTGTTATCAGGCCTAAGTGCCATCATTTTACGTTTTTTTCATCTTCCATGAATTGGTTCTTCAAGTGAGTGTTTCATGCAGAAGTAGGAAGAGGAACAGCAAGCACAGGACTGAGCAGAGGATGCCCTGCCCCAGAGAAGCATCTGTGCCTGGGTAGGCCCGTGGGCAGGGAGGCTGCGCTTAGCGAGGCTGTGCCTTCCCCACAGGGCTTACAAGGAGAATGTATGGGAAGCACGTTGTGCTTGAGCAATCCCTGTCACCTGTTAGCTGCTGTCCTGGTGACTGGCCCCTCTCCTCAGTGAGTGATGATGTGAGTGTTGTAAGGGCCTGGGATCTTGAGGATTGGGCTTGACTGTGTGTCCCCGGGGCAGTGAGAGTCCTGGGGTCCACAGCTGGGTCTTGGGTACAGCGGGCTCTGTGTAGGTCAGAAGTATAACTTAGTTCAGTTTATTCAACCTAGAGCATTGTCTTTTATTCTGAGATTATGTTCTTAATTTGGGTGATAAATTGTCCTTTAATGAAGGGTAATAGGGCGCAATTTTTTTTTTTAATCTTGGTTGCAAAACAAATTGTTGGCTGCCCTTTGTCAAGCTACAGAATTTCTCAAGTTTGTCTGTCTCTGAAGTTCCAAAGTTGGGGACCCACAGTTCAGCTGTGGTGTGTTTACATAGCAGTGAGAAAGTCCTCTTGGATCCTGGAAGTGGCCTGTGCATGGTTGAAGGACAGTATAGTGTTGCTGTTGTCTCATCCAGGAATGAGCTCTAAGGTCCCTGTGTGGCATGGTCGGAAGTGCATGCTACATCCTGGTGATGACAGGGCCAGCGTCCCTGCACTGGTGGCCCGCTGGCCACTCCCGAGTCCAGGAGAGATTCTCCTCTGTATCTTGTGCAGAATCTACTCTAAATGCACTAGGTCACTGGTTGGCAAACTGCAGCTCGAGAGCCACATGTGGCTTGGGAGACATGGTTTGCCGCTCTGTTGACTAATGAGTTTGCCGACCACTGGGAGAGGGGCTTAATCACAAGGAACAACAACAGACTGTAATTATTGGAATCGAGAGTCTAGGTCAGTGGTCGGCAAACTCATTAGTCAACAGAGGGGCAAACTGCAGAGCTCGAGAGCCGCAGTTTGCTGGCCACTACCTAGGTGATAGTAGGATGGAGAAATGAGGTGGGGAGGAGTGACTTCTATTGCTTTATAATGTAATTGCTGTGTCTGGAATGCATGGGTATCCTTTCTTTTTAAGTTGCTTTGTTTTCAGATCCCTACCAAGTAATGTATGAATGTGCATAAGTCCAGTCTAAGTGTGGTGTTTATGGACACCACTCTCTTGGGTATAAAACCACAGTGTGCTGCTGCAGTTCAGTCAGCAGAGTCCTCTGCCTGGTGTGTGCACAGCTCCTTGTGTGCCCGGGACATGCCACAGATAAGGACTGCTACTGATCACAGCATCCTCTCAGCTATATGAGTGTGTTTGACCACAGTGGCTGGGATCCACTGCTCTTGCACTTGTACCTGGTTAAGAGCTTTCAAAACTACAACGGGCATCTTTCTATGTTACTGTAAATTAATAAATGCTTTATTCCCCTATAAAAATAAAAAAGAGGGACAGAGAGAGAGAGATGTGAGAAAGATACATGGATTGGTTGCCTCTTGTTCCCCCACCAGTGGGGTGGAGAATCAAACCTGAAACCCAGGTTGTGCCCTTGATCTGGATTAATACCCCACACCCTTTGAGCTACCTGGACAGAGCAAGATTTCCTTTCTTTTTATGGCCCAGTAATATTCCATTGTCTATGTTTGCCACACCTTCTTTATCTATTTGCCTTTCTATTGGAGCAATTAATTTAAAGTCATCATTGTTGCCCTAGCAGTTTTGGGTCAATGGATAGAGTGCCAGTCTGTGGAATGAAAGGTCCAAAGTTCGATTCTGGCCTAGGGCACATGCCTGGGTTGAGGGCTTGATCCCCAGTAGGCTATGCAGGAGGCAGCCAATCAATGATTCTCTCTTAAATCAATAAAAAATATTTAAAATTAATAATAAATAAAGTCATCATTGTTAGCCCTAGCTGGTTTGGGTCAGAGGATAGACCATTAGCCCAGGGACTGAAGGATCCCCAGTTAGATTCTGGATTGTAGGCTCTATCCCTGGGCCCAGTTGGGATGCATGTTGGAGGCGAGCAATCACAGCGTCTTTCTCACACTGCTGTTTCTCTCTGTCCCTAAAAATGAATGGAAAAATATCCTGGAGTGATTTCCTTTAAAAATATAGTCATTGCTATTCATGTAATTCTTGCCATTATTTTCTGGTTGTTTTTATTTTTATCTTCTTCCCTTCCTTTCTTATTCTATCGCTCTATTTCCTGTATGTTGATTTTCTGTGGTGTAATCTTTGAATTCCTTCCTCTTTCTTGTGTATCTCTTCTAGAGGTTTGGCTTGTGGCTAAATGGAACCTTCACTTATGACATATTACCCACCTCTCCAGGAATTGACAATTGGAAATCCATGATGAAAAAATAACCCAAAATTGAACTCCTCTCTCACCAAATCAAGTCCAGATATATTAGTGTCCTGTTTACAATGAGAAGGGTAGACACAATGAACACGACCTCTATAAACTTGTATGTCTATTTGAAAGTGAAACTGATGAGTCATTTTTAATTTTTAATATACTGTATTTATTATTTTGCAGCATTAGTTTTCCACTGATAAAAATGACCAAGTCATAATACAACATCAGGTAATGAAATAGAATACATTACAATCAATAAATTCTACCAATGGAAAATACAAAGGGGACAAAGGTTTGTAACAAGTTTATTGCCTAGATATAAGAGTAATTCAAATATGTTATGAAAAACTAATAATAAAAATATAGATACGTTACAAGTTGAGTCTTCCTGGAACCCAGTTCCGTTGCTAGAAGGGGGTCAATACTCCGAGTCCAAGGAAATGCCATAGGAAAAGCACAAGGCAGCCAGGAGTCACAGATGTGCAGACACGAAAAGCTCTCCGAGCCCTCCCTGTGCCAGAGCACGCCGCCAGGAGGAGTGGAGGCGGGGCTGGGTCCCTCGGAAAGTTCTGGGCAGCAATTCTCCAGTGGATCCTGCACCAGCAGCAGCTATTGAGCTCCAGGCCCTGCAAACTGGCAGCGAGGTCACGTGCACCCAAATGGACTCAGCCTGGACCACAGAGCAGCCCCATATGATGCACATGCACGATGGCTATGAAGGGAGCAGAGCAAATGCCACCTCCCCATCATGGATGCTTAGAGCAACTATCTTCCAAGACGCACTAATCAGAGCTTCTCTCATCCATGTGGGCGCACACCCTGGTCCCCTCTGGTGGTGTGGCAGTTGTAGGACTTGGCGGTGATGGACTCCCTTAGAGATCCAGAAACTTGTAGGGGTCCTCCTCCTTCTCAGCCTAAGGCTGGCAGGAGGAAAAGAGCCCCTCCAAGGGGCCTTTGGGTGAGCGCAGCTCTGTGACTCTAGGGGTCACTAAAGGGTTGGGAGAGAAACTCAAGGTGAAGGGGCGCTGGGGCAAGACTCTGGCCTTAGCTGGAGCTGGAGCTGGAGCTGGAGCTGGAGCTGGTACAGCAGGGACGTACCTTGGTAGCTCTGTGCAGAGTCCCAGCAGGCCTGGCTGTAGCTAAAGACAAAGGGTTCTGCTTCTGGGGAGACTTGAGGGGGCTGGGCGGAGGGGGGCTGCAGAAACCTGAGCCCCCGTAGTGCAGAGAGCCGGCAGGGGCCACATGATTGGTGGAGGACACTGGATCCTCAGGGAACACAGGTGTGGAGAGGAACTCAGGGGCCCTCTGGAACTCAGGGCCCGCAGGCACAAGCGCAGGAGCAGCAGCCCAGATGCTCCTGCCCTGGGGCGCAGCTTGGGCTCTCTGGCCTTGCTGCCCACCCAGTCGCTGCAGCCTGCGCTCTTTGGTCCTGCGGTTCCTGAGCCACACCTGTGGAGAGAGGGGACAGGGAGCAAGTGTAAGAGGGGAGAGGCTCAGCGCACCCACCTGCTCCCAGGCTTGAGGAGGCTCCGGGAAGAAGAGCCGGCTTCACCCTCTCCCTTTCTTCCTCCGTCCCCACACCCAACCATTGGCCCCGACTTGGCATGGGCTCTGAGGAAGGCACAAAGAGCAGGAGGGGAAGGGCTTGGACACCCAGGAACTAGGAAGGGGTCTTCGTGAGAGGGTCTCCGTGTTCCCAGAGGCCCGGTGGTCGGGGGGAATCTGGGGAGAACCGAGGCACTGCTTCCTGTTGGCCCGTTTGTCCCACGCAGGGCTGCGGTGGCCTGGGGGTCAGCACCGGGACCACACGGGTGACCCTGGGCAGCGCTTGGTCCATCTGGCCTAATCTCCTCCCAAATCCCCTGCGTTGCAGGAGGGCATGGATTGGGCCGGTGGGCAGCAGGCGGGGTGATTCCTGGGGTGGGTGTGGGGGTGGGGGCTGTACCTGCACTTGTTGCTCCTGCAGATCCAGCTTGTTCGCCAGGGTCTCGCGTTCATCATAGGTCCTGTAATGTTTCCTCCGAAAGAATTCCTCCAGCTGCAGCCGCTGTTCTATGCTGAACACTGTGTGCTTCTGCCGCCTCTTGCTGGGATGGGTTGAGGAAAGTGAAGCGCCTGGCAGGAGGGGGAAAGCAGGCTTAAAGGAGACCCACAGACAGTCTGCAGTTCACAGGTCCTTGTGAGAGGCGGGGTCCCAGGCTGAGGGCAGCTACCGCGCTGTGGATAACAGCCTGGCATCTGACCCACGGCCTGGACCCCTGGCCTCTCTAGGCCTCTGCGTCCCCATCTCCGAAATGGGCCTGGGACCAGCACCTGTGTTCTTGCGGGGCCCACAGCCAGGCATGGCGGGGTCTCAAACTCACCCAGGCTTCCCCTTCCCCTGCCCTTACCTTGTTGGTGTCAAACCCACTAATCCTCCCAGAGAAGCTGGCCCTGGTCTGGATGCCCAGGAGTCACCAGCCCCAGTCCCAGGACCCCACCTGCACAGTCCCTTGCTGCCCTCTCCTTCCTCCCAACCCTCCCTGTTGGCAGACTCACCTTTGGGAGACTGCGGTTCCTGCATCTTCGATGCTGCTGTGCCCTCTGCACATAAGACTCTCTCCACACAGCCTGGAGCTTAAATAGCAGCTCCTAGGATCCTGGGACACACTCTTCCCGCCTGGCCTTCAGCCTCACCCTTCTCACCTGGCATCCAGCCCCACCCTTCACCTGGCATTCAGCCCCACCCTCTACTGAATCCTCTGGGCTTTATTGGTTCTTTTATTGAACAGTTGCTGCATGTGGTTCCTATCCTGGGGGCTGGGAGACCTCAGTTTGAAGACAACCTTGGACCGGCCCTCAGGGGGACGCTGCATTGTTTCTGTGGGGTGTCCCATTTCAGAAAACAGTCCCTCGTGCTCGCTTTGGCAACACATATACTAAAATTTGAACGATACAGAGAAGATTAGCATGGCCCTTGTACAAGGATGACACGCAAATTCATGAAACGTTCCATAAAAATAAAAATTTAATAAAAATAAAAAAAGAAAACAGTCTCTCCAGTTGACCAGCCAGTTTCCAGTATGTCTATTCCATGTCTGAAGCCACCCCGACAGTGATATTCCATCCCTAAACCCACTAAGCCTCCAAGAGAAGCTGGCCCTGGTCTGGATGCCCAAGAGCCTCCAGTCCCAGTCCCAGGACCCCACCTGCACAGCCCTGTCTGCTGCCCTTTCCCCCCTCCCAACCCTTCCTGCTGGCAGAGTCACCCGTGGGAGACTCAGGTTCCTGCATCATGGATGCCAGTGGGCTCTCTGTGCTTGAAGATCTCGCTACCAGCCTTGCGAGTGTCGCCATAAATACCTTGTAGAATATCCACCTCCCACCAGGCCCACCCTAATGGTTCTGCCAGGGACTCTTCCATGCCCATCCTCAGGCCCCGCCCCCTGGGAGATGGGGAGGTGCAATCATTCATTAGTCTTTTGAGCAGATACTGCATAGGGCCCCTGTCCTGGGGGCTGGGAGACCTCAGGGGCTAAAGAGCCTTGCTTCTGGCCTCAAAGGGACCCAGTATTGTGTCTGTGTGAAAGGGTCACTCTAATCGCCAGCCAGTGCCCAGGGGTCATCCTATCCCTTCCCAGTCCTGGGAGCCCACCTTTCCCACCATCCAGATGCCTCCTCCTAGGTCCCCAATATCCACTAATTTTTACAGCCCATTCTCTACTTTCTCCCTTCCCTCAACCCCCAGTCTCCCTGGAGGTGGGAGACTTCACACACCTTGGCCCTGATGGTGGTTTGGGGTCGGGCTGGTTTCCCTGTGTGGTGCAGGTGGACAGTTCGCCGATTTCCTTTGTGAATGAATGACCTGGGTCTGGTCTATATGTCACTGGTCACCCAGTCCAGCCCCTTTGAGCTGCACAGGCCCATGTCTAAATGTTGGGCTGGACTCCTTGCTTGTCCAGGGTCTGCTGGGACTTGAACAACTAACAATGCTGATCCCCAGGGGACTTTTATTAAAATCCATGGGCGAGACAATGACCTGAATGCTGGAATGCAAATGGAAACAAAATGATGAGATCTCCTTGCTAGATTCAGCTCTCAGCATCTGAACTGCTCTTCCTGACTCAGGGTGGGGTCTTTCCTAACTGGACATGATTTCTGCTTCCCGAGAGCATGTTGGTCACCACAACAGTGGACGGCCCTGATGTCCACAAGGGACAACCCAACAATTCCTTGTTTTATAAATTGTGACTAGAGACCCCATTCTCCATGAGGTGTAACAAGCAAAATAGTAGGTGTCACATGCTGCTGGTTGGATGGGCAAAGCTGAGAAGAGGGGCCAGGCTTGGGGTTGGGGAAGGGGAAGGGGAACCGGGTCTTTCATGCCTTGGAGTGTGAGCTGCTTTCCAAGACAGACTTGGTGATATCTGTGCAAGGCCCACAGTCAAAGACCATGAGTAGGACACCAGTAGTTGAGCAAATGTGGGTTTATTTATTTTTTATTTGTAGGGGTTGCTTATTTTTAATAAAAAATTTAATTAAAATTGTATTGATTGACTTAAGAGAAAGAGGAGAGAGAGACATCGGTTTGTTGTTCCACTTATTTATACAGTCATTGCTTGATTCTTGTATGTGCTCTGATTTGATATCAAACCCACAACATTGGCATAGATGGACAACTCTAACCAACTAAGCTAACTGGTCAGCCAATTTTTGTATATTGTCTGATTGCAATGAGGAGGACACAACCATGAAGAACCTAGAGGCATCTCAGTAGGAGGATGTTGGAAAGCATCTTTATAGGATTTGGGTTTATATGGGACAATTTGGGGAAAGGTTCAAAGTTTGACTTTTAGGCCCACCAAAATTATAGTCAGGAACACAGAGACTTGCACACCTATACTCATTGCAGTATGGTTCACAACAGGCAAAAAGTAGACACCATGCAAGTTTCCATGAATGGAGAAACAGTGTGGTTCATCAATACAGTGCAATGTTATTGAGCCTTTAAAAGGAAGGAGCTTCTGATATATATTACAACGTGGATGAACCTGGAAAGTATTATGTCCACCCTGGCTGGTTGTGTCAGTGGTTAGAGCATTAGCCTATAGACTGAAATGTCTCAGATTCAAATTCCAGTCAAAGGCATGTACCTGGGCTGCAGGTTCCCCCACCTCCATTAGGGTGTGTGTGGGAGACAGCCAATGGAGAATTTCTCTCTCTCTCTCTCTCTCTCTCTCTCTCTCTCTCTCTCTCTCTCT
>JAAGEH010000269.1:648835-734031 GCA_011751065.1 Lasiurus cinereus | reverse complement strand
TCTCTCTCTCTCTCTCTCTCTCTCTCTCTCTCTCTCTCTCTCTCTCTCTCTCCCTCTTTCTCCTTCCCTCCCTGTCCCCCTCTCTCTCTTTCTCTTTCTCTCCCTCCTTCTCTTCTATTCTCAGAATCAATGGAAAAGTTATCTTCAGGTGAGAACTCATCAAAAAGGAACAAGGCAAAAAAAAAAAAGACAAATGTTGCATGATTCCACTTCAATAAAATATCTCTACTAGGCAAATTCATAGAGACAGAAAATACATTTGAGGTTACCAGAGCTTGGGGTGAGGTGGGCCTGGGAATCAGGAGTTAGTGAAGGTTTTGTTGTTGTTTTTTGAAATATATTTTTATTGATTTTAGAGAGGAAGGGAGAGGGATAGAGAGAGAAGCATCAATGAGGAGAGAGAATCTTTAATTGGCTGCCTCCTGCATGCTTCACACTGGGGATCGAGCCCTTAAACCAGGCATGTACCCTGAGTGGGAATTGAACCATGACCTCCTAGTTCATATGTCACACCAAATGGGATTTTTTTAATATAAATTATTGTGATGATAAATTTATCAGTCACTTATTGCTAGTAACCAGATTTAAAATGTATCCCTGTTGACTGTTCTATTATTACTCTTCAGTCTTTTTTTTAAATTAAATCTTTATTATTCAGATTACATTTGTTTTTCTTTTTTCCCCTCCATAGCACCCCTCCACCCAGCTCCTACCCTTCCCTCCCTCCCGTTGACCCCATCCATAGGTGTATGATTTTTGTCCAGTCTCTCCCTGTATACCCCTCACCCCTTTCCCCCTGAGAATTATCAGTCCACTCCCTTTCAATGCTCCTGATTCTAGTATAGTCACCAGTTTATTCTGTTGATCAAATTTTTAATTCACTTAATTTTTAGATTCCCTTGTTGATAGATATGTATTTGTTGTTCATAATTTTTTGACTTTAATCTTTTTCTTCTTCCTCTTCTTAAAGAGTACCTTTCAGCATTTCATATAATACTGGTTTGGAGTTGATGAACTCCTTTAGCTTTTTCTTCTCTGTGAAGCTCTTTATCTGCCCTTCAATTCTGAATGATAGCTTTGCTGGATAGATTATTCTTGGTTGTAGGTTCTTGCTATTCATCACGTTGAATATTTCTTGCCACTCCCGCCTGGCCTGCATCGTTTCTGTTGAGAAATCAGCTGACAGTCGTATGGGTGCTCCCTTGTAGGTAATGAAATGTTTTTCTCTTGCTGCTTTTAATATTCTCTCTTTGTCTTTTGCTCTTGGTATTTTAATTATGATGTGTCTTGGTGTGGTTCTCTTTGGATTCCTTTTATATGGGGTTCTGTGTGCTTCCTGGACGTGTAAGTCTATTTCTTTCACCAGATGTGGGAAGTTTTCAGTCATTATTTCTTTAAATAGGTTTTCAGTATCTTGCTCTGTCTCTTCTGGCACTCCCACAATTCTGATGTTGGTACGTTTGAAGCTGTTCCAAAGTCTCCTTACCTTATCTTCACATTTTTGGATTCTTTTCTCTTCTTGCTTTTCCAGTTGAGTGTTTTTTGCTTCTTTATATTTCAAATTTTTGACTTGATTCTTGCCTTTCTCTAGTCTGCTGTTAGGACTCTGTATAATATTTTTTATTTCAGTCAGTGTATGTTTAATTTCTATTTGGTCCTTTTTCATCTTTAGTTGGACCTTTACCATCTCTAGTTGGCTCTTTTGCATCTCTCGTTGGTCCTTCTTCATCTCCTCCTGGGGCTTGATAAATTTATCCATATTTTCTAGCATATTCTTGAAAAACCTTATAAGCGTGGTTTTGAACTCTATATCCAGTCGTTTTTTTCCCCTCCATTTCTTTTGTTTGTGATCCCTTCCCTTGTCTCGGCATTTTCACTATGTAGGGGAAACTTCTGTATTGAATTCAGCCTTATAATGCCAGACGTGCAAAGCCGCAGAAGCCTCTGTTGAGCTTGGGAGTGGTGGAGTCTCAGGGCTTAAGGGACTGCCTTGCCTTCCAGTCGGCCCCGCCCTCCACGGCCCCTGAGTCTCACGTGACTGGGTAATGGCTGGAGCGGTCCTTGTGCCGGAGCGCCCGTAGTGCTTCTAGACTGCTGCCTTCCCAGCTCCCCTGCGCACCAGGACCACACGAGTCTAGGTCCCCAGGGTTTTGCCCGAAACAGGGGCTTAGTGGAGTCAGAAGTGGCACAGTTGGGAGGGTCTGTCTCCCGCCCACTCCCGAAAGCCAGCGGCACAATCAGCAGTCTGTCCTTCGAGCAGTGCCCTGCGCGCCGCCACCAGCCCTCTGATCTTTTGCGAATCCCCTAAATTTCCGTGCACTTCTCCCTTTTCACAGTCCAAACTCTCCCCGTATGAGTTTCGGCTGGATCTGGGGTTTAGTGTCGTAAGAGAAGGGGTTCAATGCTGTTGGGAGTCTCTGTTTCCCTCCCGCCAGAGAAAGCCAGCCAGGTACACCTGCTCTCTCCACGTGCGCGTCTCCATACCTCAGCTTTTTACAGGTCCTCTGGGTCTCCGTGAGCCCCTCTCTTTCCTTCTAGCTGTAGAACTTCCACTCAGCCAGCTTTTCTGTGGTTCTGGATGATGTCCGTTCTGTCTTTTAGTTGTAGTTTTGAAATTGTTGTGCAAGGCAGCAGTGTAGGTGTTTACCTATGCCGCCATCTTGGATTCTCCAAATGGGATTTTTTTTGTTTTTTTAATGGGCACAGAGTTTCTGTTTGAGATGGTGGGAAAAGTCCAAGAGATGGATGATGATGATGGTTGTACAACAGTGTGAATGTACTTAATGCCACTGAACTATACACTTAAAAATGATTGAAATGGTAAAATTAATATTCTGTATATTATACTACAATTGCAACAAAAATAAAAGAGTGGCTCTGCTCTGGGTTGTACATTGTGACGGAATGGAGGTAATTCTGTGGTTGGGTAGATGGTGAAGATGGTGTGTCTAGAATGTGGTTTGTATAAAAAGTGTCATATAGCCAGTGTGGCTCAGTGGTTGAGCATTGACCTATGAACCAGGAGATTAGAGTTCAATTCCCTGTTAGGGCACATACTCGAGTTGTGGGCTCCATCCCCAGTGTAGGGCATGCAGGAAGCAGTCAATCAATGGTTCTCTTTCATCATTGATGTTTCTATCTCTCTTACTCTCCCTTCCTCTCTGAAATAAATAAAAATATATTTTTAAAACAAAATTGTCCATTGTGTTTCTCTGGAAAGTGAACATTGGCCTCTTTTGGTCTGGGCAATGTTTGTGTCCCTCTGTGATAAGATATGATTGTGGAGAAGTCACCTCAGCATGACCAAAGCTAGACCTTGTCCATTTACTTTTTTTTTGTGGAATTGTTTCTATTCAGTGGGAGGGAACCACAGCTTGGCCCTCAGTGCCAGGCCAGTACCATGGTAGCAACCTGTAGTCATGGGCTGCTTTTCTCCTTTCTTGTGTTCCAAGTCTGAGCATTGGGAAGCCCCGGAGGTCCTTCTCATTGTCAGCTGATTGTCCTTGGCAAAGATCCTCCCAGCCAGGCTTGGTTTTCCCCACAGGATTAAGTCTACATCCGGTTTCACACCCACCCGAAAGCTGACATCAGCTCAGGGGAGAAATGGGCCCTGAAGCTGAGAGAACTGCCCAGGGCAAAGGCAGTACTGCTCCACCTTGTCTCCACCCTTCAGGGGATGCTGAATCAAACATTATTCCTGGAAATCTGGTCTCTCTCCTACCACAGCACAGTCAGCAATTTTCTCAGGCTTGTGGGATTCAGAAACCCCCAGAGGGCTTCATTCCCAGATTTAGTAGGTTTAGGGTGGGGCTCCAAAATTTGCATTTTTTTTGAAAAATATTTTATGTATTGACGAGAGAGGGAGAGAGAGAGAGAGAGAGAGAGAGAGAGAGAGAGAGAGAGAGAGATATTTAAGCAATTTTCTTAAATAGTGAGGCACTATTCTAAGTGTTTTATAATTATTCACTGGGAGAAACTATGCAGGCCAGATGGTAGTGGCAAGAAATATTGAAAGTGATGAATAGCAAGAACCTACAACCAAGAATACTCTACCCAGCAAAGCTATCATTCAAAATTGAAGGGCAGATAAAGAGCTTCACAGATAAGAAAAAAATAAAGGAGTTCATCAATACCAAACCAGTGTTATATAAAATGCTGAAAGATACTTTTTAAGAAGAGGAAGAAGAATAAGGTAAAGATAAAAATTATGAACAACAAATACATATCTATCAATAAGTGCATCTAAAAATTAAGTGAATTAAAAATCTGATGAACAGAATAAACTGGTGAATATAATAGAATCAGGAGCATAGAAAAGGAGTGGACTGACAATTCTCTGGGGAAAAGGAGTGAGGAGGGTGCAGGGAGAGACTGGTAAAAAATCATACACCTATGGATGAGGACAATGTGGGGGGAGGTAAGGATAGAGGGAGGGGTGAGAGACTGGTGGAGGGAAGCTATGGAGGGAAAAAGAAAAACAAATGTAATTGAACAGTAAAGATTTATTAAATAAAAAATATTATTCACCGGGGTCTCACTAGCTGCATCCCCTACACCTAGATCCTCCCTCTATCATAACACCCACCCTCCTCTATGGACAGTTTCTCTATCCCTCAGAGATTCTTGTGGCCCCATCATTCCATTGCATATCAATTTTCTCTCTACTTTTCCACCCTACAAAATCTTCCTTCCTGTTCTCAAACTATCCTCAAATTTCAATATTGGTTTTAAGATCATCCTTCTGTCCATCCATCCATCCACCCACATATCTTTGCTCTATCTATCCATCTGTCTATCTTCCAGTTGGTTCTGATAACAGAGATTTATTGAACCAAACTTGAGGAGCAAAAAAAAAAGCAAGGAAGAGTAGAAACAAAGATGTTACCACACAGGGGACCTGGCCCCGAGCAGGTCTTCCCAAGACCATCAGGAATATGGACTTTGTGCAGGAAAGATTTCACAACACAAGCCCAGGTGATTATGAGAGTTTGTTTATTCAAGCTGGCGGACGTGAAACAAGAAAAAGCTTAGCATAGAAGCAAGAGGAGAGCCTAGACTTGGATGCTTTGCTTCACTGGAAAGTCAGAGAAAAGGGGTTCTTGGAGTTAGGTTCAGTGGATTAGCCTGGGACAAACTGGCATGGCCCATTTCTCCCCTGGTTGCAAGTCTTGTAGGGTTCCTTAGAGTTTAGGAAGTGCACATCAGTGTGGGAGAATGAAAATGGAAGGAGAATGGTTAGGGGAGGTCTAAGGGGAGATGTGAATAGAATATTCATTAGCTTTTCCAGGTGTGCTCTTGCAGGGTCAGGGAAGGAGGTCATTAATCATTGCAACTGGTGATGGTTGCTTTTCTGGGCCTGGAACTGAAATACAATGGAGGCCTAGATGTTATTTCTAGGGAGGTGACCTTCTGGGTCTGCTGTAAATCACTCCACCATTTTGTTCAGCTATCTGGCTTTCCCCATTCCACTTGCCAAGGAATTTACCTAGTTTCTTACTAACCTGCCTCACAAAGAGTATATAGGTACAATTTTGCTCTAAAATTCATAGCCTGAATCTAGAAGAACATATGAGAAGCTAAGAGTGGTAGCCCTGTAGAAGGACAACTGTGGGCTGGAGAACTTTCACAGCTTTCATGATCAATTCCCCACAGTGCAATTATTAGTGATCAAATATATATTAAATAAAGTAAGGCCTATTCTCTTTTTGGAAAATGGATTCCATTTTCTGATCTCTCTGGGAATGAGGCACTTTCTTCCCAAGTTCATCTAATCCTCAGCTTGACACCATGGAAATTAACCCTTTTTCCATTTACTGCTCTGTGTTTCAGGTTTTCTCTGAAAAATGTCCCACTTATCGGAGCCTCTTTTTGTCCTCCCTGGAAAAATTGGCTTCAGCCTCATCTTTAGAGAAACATAAAAAAATAAAAATAAAAAGGGCTGTTTCCGGGTAGCTCAGATAGTTAGGTCATCATCACTATACACCTAGGTTTCAGGTTCGATCCTAATGGATCCTAATCAAGATCAACCAATGATGTATAAATAAATAGAACAACAAATCAATGCTATTCTTTCTACCCCTTTCTTTTTCTCTAAAAAAAATCAGTAAAAAAGTAAACAAATAAATATCTTAGTGAAGGATAATATTGTTTGACAAAAATGCACAGATTGATAGGTTATCAGAAAGTGAGCACAGAATATTTCCAGTAACACCAAAGCTCTCTCATGGCAGCTTCCATTCTCAACCAAAGGTAATCATTATCCTGCTTTCTAAAATTACAAGTTTGTGTGTTTTTTTTGTTTTTGTTTTTGTTTTTGTTTTTTTGCATAGAATCATAGACAGTGTCTTCCTTGGTGTTTGCTTTCTTTTATCCATCATGGTTTGTAAGTGTCATCCCTCTTGCCTTAGCAAACGTCTGTCTGTATTATGATCTCAGTGTAGTTTGCCATTATATGATATAGCACCATTAATCTATTCAGTCTCATTGGTTCTGGTTTGGATTATTATAAGCAATGATGCTATGAACATTCTTGTGCCTGTCTTCTGACGCACACAAATATATGTACATTTCTGTTAGTATATTCCTATGAGTGGAATTTCTAGGAGACATTTGCTCAAATTTCATAGATAATGTTTAATAGATTTCCAAGGTCATTTTACTTCATATCCTCACCAAAGTATAGCAGTATCTGTCTTTTAATTTTAGCCATGTGGATGGGTATGTAGATGAAGATCATTGTGGTCTGTATTTTCCTCATAACCAGTGGAATTGAACACCTTTTCCATTCATTATAGTCTATTTTATTTTATTCCCCATACCCACCCAACTAAAGATCAAACTAAAAAACTAAATATGTTCCCTGACTGAGACTCAAACCCAAACATTTTTGGTGTACTGGACAAAGCTCCCAGCAACCAAGCCAACTGGCCAGGACATTATAATATACTTTAAATCTCCCCTCACTCTCCATTATATTGTAGAGTTCTCTATGTAGAGATTACACACAGATTTTATTAGACTTTTCCCCTAAAGTATTTGATATTACTATCAACTAGGGGCAGTGTATGAAAATTCGTGCATGGGGTGTGGGTCCCTTAGCACAACCTGCACCCTCTCCAATCTGGGAGCCCTACCCAATCTGGGAGTTTCTGTCTGTCTTTGCAATCATATGAGTGAATTGTCTGAGACCCCAACCAGTTTTATTTGTTGCTCACAGGATAATAGATGCATTTTTTTTCTTTGCTTCATTGGTGGAGATTTCCTGGAAGTTTTAGGATATCTTCACTTTAATTTTTCCTAGACACTCTGATTTTACTTATATCTCTCACTTTTGCTTTCCCTCCATCCCCCACTGCAACAGTAACTTGCTCCAGGTTCACTTTGCCCTAGTGTCTAGGAGATCCGTCTGCCACCAGAACTACGATTCCCAGCATTCCTGGTGCTTCCTGCACTCTGGGCTTCAGCTTCAGGTCCTGGGGCTGCCTCCAGAACTACTTCTCCCAGAATGCTGGGTGCTTTCTGGGCTCTGGGTTTTCCCTTACTGCTCTGTCTCCATCCCACAGCCTCCTACTCTGCCAAGTCCTCCAAACCACCAGCTCTTCTTCTCTGCTCTCCATTTGGCAGCTTGGGGAGCCAAGTTCCCCAAGCTGCTCCACTCTCCACCAGCTCTAGCACTCCGCCCCATCCCTGTGTATGCAAATTAATCCACCATCTTTGTTGGGTTAATTTGCATACTCACTCCTGACTGGCTGGTGAGCATAGTGGAGGTGTGATCAATTTACATGTTTCTCTTTTATTATATAGGTCTAGAGGCCAGGTGCATGAAATTTGTGCATCGGGGGAAGGAGGGTCCCCTCAGCCCAGCCTGCACCCTCTCCAATCTGGGATCCATCAGGATCCTGCCTAAACCAGCAGTTGGACATTCTTCTCACAATCCTGGACTACTGGCTCCTAACTGGTCACCTGCCTGCCGGCCTGATCGGCCCTAACACCCCCCCTGCTGGGCTGGTCACCCCTCACTGCCACCCACTGCCAGCCTGATCACCGCTCACTGCCCCCCGCAATAGCCTGGTTGCCCCCATCTGCTCCCCCTGCAGGCATGGTTGCCCCACGCAGCCTGCTGCTCAGTCATTTGGTTGCCCCTCACTAACTCCCCTGCTGGCCTGGTCATCTTATGCAGCCTGTTTGGTTTCAATGGTTGGTTAGGCTTTTATATATGTAGATTGTATTCATTTTTTCAAATTTGTTTCTTATTTGTGGCTGGAGTTTAATAAAAAAATAATAATCTGTTCTGTTCTGTTGACTTATATCCAGTAAACTTGTCAAATTTTCTCATTACTGTTAAATAATTATGCATCTATAAATTCTTTTGGGTTTTTCTATCTAAATGGTCATGTCATTTGTGGGGAAAATGATAGTGATAGTTCTTTTTCTTTCTTTCTAATCCATATAACTTTTATTTCCTTACTAGAGGTCTGGTGCATGAATTCGTGCATGAGTGGGGTCCAGCCAGCCTGCCCACATTGGAGCCAATTGGGCTGAGCTGGCCAGGAAGAGGGGAAGTAGGAGGTTGGTGGCTGGTCCACCCCAATTGGAGTGTGGAAGGAGTCTATTGGGGGTGGTGCCAGGCCAGGGGTGCAACTTCCAGATTGAGGAAACAATTTGTATATTACCTTGTTATTATATAGGATTGAATGGACCTTTACTATAGTGTTGAAAGAAGTGGTGATATCTAGATGGTTGTCTCATTTCCAGTAACAGAAGAAAATCTTTCAACATTTCATCATCAAACATAATGTTTCCTATAGGATTATTCTGCAGATACCTTTCATCAAATTAAGGAATTCACTCTCTTCCTCATTGCTTTTTCTTTCTTTTTTAAAAAAATATATTTTATTGCTTTTTTACAGAGGGGATAGAGATTTAGAAACATCAATGAAAGAGAAACATCAATCAGCTGTCTCCTGCACACCTCCTACTGGGGATGTGCCCGAAACCCAAGGTATATGCCCTTGACCAGAATCGAACCTGGGACCTTTCAGTCCACAGACCAACACTCTATCCACTGAGCCAAAACGGTTAGGTCTTCCTTCCTTCCTTCCTTCCTTCCTTCCTTCCTTCCTTCCTTTTTTCTTTCTTTCTTTCTTTCTTTCTTTCTTTCTTTCTTTCTTTCTTCCCTCACCTAAACATAGTTTTTCCATTGCTTTTTAGGGAATGAAAGGGAGGGGTGGAGGAGGAGGGAGGGAGAGAGAGAAAAAAAAAACCTTGGATGTGAGAGAAACACATCCATTGGTTACCTCCCACACCCACCCTGACCAAACTGGGGATCATTCCTGTAACTGAGATACATGCCCTTGACCAGGAACCAAACCCCAGATTCTTTGTTGCACAGGAAGACTCTTCGATGAACTGAGCCACACTGGCCAGGACCCTCATTTCTTTTTAATTTTTATTTATTGACTTTAGAGAGAGAGAGAGGAAGGGAGAAAGAGAGACATAAATTGTTGTTTCACTTGTTTATGCATTTCTTCATTGGTTGACCTGACCAGGAATAGAGGTGGCAACCTTTCAGTGCACTGGATGATGCCCAAGTAACTAAGCCACTCAGGCCAGCACTATTTTTCCTTTATTTTAATGTTGTTGCCAGGTTTTTTACATCAAAGTTATGCAGGTCTCATGAAATAAAATGAGAAATGTTTGCCCTCTTTCAAGCTCTGAACATTTTCTTTAGATCAATATAATTTCCTTCTTCTTTTGTTAAAAAATATTTTTATTTGTTTTCAGAGAGAATTGGTGGAGAGATGGAAACATCAACAATGAAAGAGAATTATTGATTGGCTGCCTCCTGCATGCCCCCTACTGGGGAGTTGAGCCCAAAACCCAGGCATGTGCCCTTGACTTGAATTGAACCCAGGACCCTTCAGTGTGGAGGCCAACACGCTATCCACTGAACCAAACTGGCTAGGGCTGTAATTTCTTTTTAATTGTTATATGAAAGTCTTTGAGGAAGCCAAATGATCATAGAGTGTTCTTTGTGTGAAAATTTTTAATTAAGGATTACTCTTCTCTAATAGATTTCCTGTTTTGTGTGTATTTGCTTTGGGTAATTGCATTTTGGTTAGATGTATTTTGGTAGAAATTTGTCAACTAAATTTTCCAATTTCTTGGCATATAATTGTCCATAGCATCCCCTTACCATCCTTAATGTCTCCAATATAGGATATTTACTAATGTCCTCTTTTTCATTATTTTTTTTAAACTTCAATCTTTTTTTTTTTTACTATATCTTTATTCTCTTTTTCATTTTTTGCTATTGATGTGTGGGGAGCTATTTATTTTATTTGTTTTTAACAAAACGTGTCTTGGTTTTTTCTATTGTACATTTTTTTTATTTTCTTAATTTCTGTTCTCATCTTTATTTTTTTTCTTTCCTCTATCTTAACTTCTTGAGATGATGTTTAAAATGGTTGATTTTAGTCTTTCTTCTTATCTAACATCTGAGTTATCTTTTAATGCTATAGACAAATGAAATGGAAGTTGGAATATTATGAACAAATGTATGCCAATAAACTTGACAAATTAGAGAAGAGGGACAAGTTCTGTGAGAGATACAACTTTCTTCAGCTGGTTGTAGCATTGTAGGGTTTGATTCCTGGTCAGAGTGCATGCCCAGGTTTGGGGTTTGATCCCAGTGGTAGAGTGGTAGTGGTAGGCGATTGATAGTTCTCTTTCACAGTGCTCTCTCTCTCTCTCTCTCTCTCTCTCTCTCTCCTCTCTCTTCTCTCCTCTCTCTAAAAACATTTAAAAATAATATAAGATGAACAACAATATAGTTGGTCAATGGATTACATACCTCATTAACCTGGATACAAACAGCTCCTGACATCTGCTTCCCCTGCCTTTCCCTGTCTACTACTGTTCCTCCTTGGGATGCGATTTCCTCTCCTGTTCCCCATCTGGCTTTCCCTCTCTTGCTCATCAACTCCATATTTAAAGTGTAATGAAAGCTTCATCTTTGAAGTCACCAAACAGGAGTTGCCATCAAGGATGGTGTCCCCTGGCAAGCTGGGACTGGATTCTGTTTGTCTTGGGAAAGTCACTTAATCCCTCGTGATACATCAAATAGAGAACAGGGAGATGGCCCCTCCCTCATGAGGTATCTGAAGAGGCAGAGAGAGAAAGGATAAGGCCTTGCTAACAGTGCCTGGCGAGAGGCAAGGGCTTGATTTTCTTCTTATTGTGTGTCCCAGGCATGATTTCATCAGAAGCGGGTGGGAGTGGGTGGGGAGCATATCCCGATGGTGAAAACTCAGTTGTCTCTGCAAAGCTTCTCCCCCGTGGGTCTGGAGTCAGAACCTAATCCCTGCTAATTCCCTGTGGTGTGCTGAGGGTGGGCCCTCTCCTAAAAGGATTAGAGCATTTGCTCAATTAGTGCTTTTCAGGGAGAGGAAACAGCCAAGGAGGGTCTCTGAGATCAGGGAGGGAATAGAGGGAGGATGAAGACAGGGTGAAGAGAGAGCTGGAGAGAGGAAAAGAGAGCAGAGAAATACTCAGGCATGTGGTAAGCCTAGGAAGGAAGAAACCAGCAGGAGAGAAGCAGGAGTGAAAGGCAAGACTGAAAATGGGAGGCAAGTCAGGGAGGGGCGGGCAGGGTAGAGAAGAGAATTGCCAGGAAGGGCCACATCCCAACAAGATACACAAAAATCCCAGTTCTACCTCTTCCTAGTTGTGGACTTTGGGCAGGTTATCTACCCAACCTGCCTCTGCCTCAGTTTCTCATCTGGGAAGTGGAGATAATAAGAACAGGTGAGTCTTTCTGAGAATAAGGAGTTAGGATTGGCTTTCACCTGTGTCTGGAAAATCACTCAGTACATTTTTCTTTTTCTTTTTAAATGTATTTTTATTGGTTTCAGAAAGGAAAGGAGAGGGAGAGAGAGAGATAGAAACATCAATGATGAGAGGGAATCATTGGTCAGTTACCTCCTGCATGCCCCTTTCCTCCCCCCCACAACCCCTGCTGTAAATCAAGCCCAAAACTTGGGCATGTGCCCTTGACTGGAATAGAACCTGGGACTCTTTAGTCCTCGGGCTGACACTCCATCTACTGAGCCAAATTAGCTAGGGCCTTCTTTCTTTACTTTTCCATCGATTTATTGAGATGTACTATATATACTATACAACCCACACTTTTGACCAGCCAGTGTGGCTCAGTGGTTGAGCATTGACTTATGAAAACAGGAAGTCACAGTTTGATTCCCAGTCAGGGCACATACCCAGGTTGCAGGCTCCATCCCCAGTGGGGGATGTGCAGGAGGCAGCCAATCAATGATTCTCTCTCATCATTGGTGTTACTATCTCTCTTCCTCTCTGAAATCTATATTAAAAAAAAAGATATTAAAAATAAAATAAAACCAAAATCCACCCATTTGAAGCATACAACTTGGTGAGTTTGGGCAGCTGCATATAGTCATGGAATCACCACCATAATCAAGTTATAGGACATTTCTAGTCCCCAAAGTTTCCCATGTGGTGACTTCCGCCTGCTTACACGCAAGGTCAATGCTTCGAAGTGAGCTCACGCTGCACAGGAGCAACTGGCGGCCAAGACACACTGACCAGCGCTTCTCCCAGCCGCGTGGGCGCACACCCTGGTCCCCCCTGGAGCAGCGGCATCTGCAGGACATGGCGGGGATGGACTCCCTTAGAGATCCAGTAATTGGAAGAGGTCCACGTCGCTGTCACCCACAAAGTTGTACCAGGACCTGGCAGAGGAGAAAGGTTTCTTCAAGCCGCGTAGGGGTGAGAGCAGCTCTGTGAATTCAGGGTTTGCGGAGAAATCCCCGGCATCAGGGGACCTCAGGTGAGGCTGTGGCCTCGGCTGGATCTGGATCTGGATCTGGGTCTGGAGCTGGAGCTGGATCTGAAGCGGGAGCAGGAGCCGGAGCAGGTGCAGTGGGGACCCGTAGCCTGGACACCCTGCACAGAGGATCAGCAGGCCTGGCTGTAGCTGGAGGCGCTGGGATCTGCTGCTGGGAATACCTGCAAGAGGCAATGCAGAGGGAGGCTGCAGAAACCTGGGCCCCCGTGGTGCAGGAGGGCAGCGAGGAGCACAGGGCCCTCTGGGAAACCGGGGTCCTTCCAGAGCAGGGTGCCTGCTGGGAACACAGGTGTGGGGGGCAGCACCGGGCTGGCAGGGAGCAAGGGGCTGGCAGGGAGCACAGGGTCCTGCTGGACGGAAGGGCCCGCAGACACAGATGCAGGCACCTGGGCAGGCTGAGGGGCGCAGACTTCCGGTTCCTGGGGCGCAGCTTGGGCTCCAGTGCCTTGCTGGCCGCGCAGTCGCTGCAGCCTGTGGTCTTTGGCCCTGCGGCTCCTGAGCCACACCTGTGGAGAGAGGAGACAGGGAGCAAGTGTAAGAGAGGAGAGGCTCAGCGCACCCACCTGCTGCCAGGCGTGAGGAGGCTCAGGGAAGAAGGGCCAGCCTCACCCTCTCCCTCTGCCCCCACCCCCAACCATAGGCCCCGGCTTGGCATGGGCTCCGGGTAAGGCGCCAAGAGCAGGAGGGGCAGGGCTTGGACACCCAGAAACCAGGAAGGGGTCTGTGTGAGAGGGTCCCCGTGTTCCCAGAGGCCTGGCGGTCAGGGGGGAGCCTGGGGAGAACCCAGGGACTGCATCGTGTTGGCCCGTTTGTCCCACACAGGGCTGAGGTGGCCTCAGGGCCCAGCCCCGGGACCACACGGGTGACCCTGGGTAGTACTTGGTCATTCTGGCCTTGTCTCCGCCTTTCTTCTTCTTTCCGCCCCCCTCCTCATGCCCGATGTCCCAGCTTTTCCCTGTCTCCATAGGGCATGGGTTGGGCCGGTGGGCAGCGGATAGAGGGAGCAAATGGGGTGATTCCTGGGGTGGGCCTAGGGGCTGGCGTGGGGGCTGTACCTTCATTTGGTACTCCTGCGGATTCAGCATGGCCCCCAGGGTGCTGCGTTCCCCATAGGTCTCTTAGTGTTTCCCCTCAAAGAATTTCTCCAGGACCTGCAGCTGTTGTGCTCTGAACACCGTGTGCTGCCGCCGAGTCCTCATCCTTGGGTGCTTGGGGACCACCTGGAGCCTGGCAGAAGTGGAAAACGGGGTCAGAGGAGCTCCCAGGACTTTCCCTAGCCCACCAGGCCTGGGCCACTCCCTGTGAGCAGGTGGTGGCCCCTGGCCTGAAGGCAGGGAACAGCGCTTGTACAGGAGAGCTTGGCATGTGGCGCAGAGGCCCTGACCCGGCCCCTGCCAGCCCCTGCCACGGACCTCTCTAGGCCTCAGCGTCCACATCTCGGAAATGGGACTGGGACCAGCGCCTGTGTTCTTCTTTCGGGGCCCACAGCCAGGAATGGCTGGGAACTCAAACTCACCCAGGTTTCCCCTCCTGTGGCCCTCATCCCCCATAGTGTCATTCCATCCCCCAAACCCACTAAGTCTCCAGAAAAGCTAGCCCTGGTCTGGATGCCCAGGAGTCTCCAGCCCCAGCCACAGGATCCCACCTATGGTCCCCAATCCTCAGCAGTGAGTTGGGAAACCCAGGTTCTTGCATGCTGGATGCTACTGGGCCCTCTGCGCTTGAAGCTCTCGCCCCCAGCCCTGCGAGTGCCAGTTTAAATACATGGTAGGCACTGGCCACCCACCCGACACACCCTATGGGGCTATAGACTACCTTACCCTCAGGCCCCGCCCCTCGTGCAGCTGTGTGTGACATGGGTGGGATGGGGGACAGGGCGCAGGGTGAGTGGGACGTGCAATCATTGATTGGCCGGCCCTTTGATGAAACCACTACTGCACCCGGTGCCTGTCCCAGGGACTGTGATACCTCAGAGCAAGACAGCGTTGGTCCTGCCCTAATGAGGACTGGTTCCAGGGGACTTTTATTAGAATCCATGGGAGACACAATGACCCGGGTGATGGAATGCAAAAGGAAAGGAAACTATGAGATCTCCTTGCTAGATTCAGCTCACCGTTGGAACTGCCTCTTCCTGTCTCAGGGTGCGCTCTCCCCTCACTGTAAATGATTTCTGCTTCCCAGGAGCACGCTGGCCACCACGACAGTGAATGGCCCTGATGTCCACAAGGGACTACCCAACAATTCCTTGTTTTATAAATCAAGACTAGAGGCCCCCTTCTCCATGAGATCTAAAAGAAAAACAGTGTGTAACAAGCAAAAGAGTAGGTGTCACATGCTGCTGATTGGATGGGCAAAGCTGAGAAGAGGGGCCAGGCTTGGGGTTGTGGGAGGAGATAGGGAACCGGGCCTTCCATGCCTTGGAGTGTGAGCTGCTTTCTGAGACAGACTTGGTGATATCTGTCCAGGTCCCAAAGCCAAGACCATGAGTAGGATACCAGTATTTAAGCACATGTGGGCTTCTTTACTTTTAAAGAATGTTTTAAAGAAATTTTGTTATTTTTGTGATGACAAAGCGAGAGAAAGAGAGAGAGACAAAGATGTGAGAGAAATATGGATTGGTTGCCGCCTCCCACAAGCACTTTACACTAGTTAGGAATAGAACATGCAACCAGGTATGTGCCCTTCACCAGGAAACCCGTGACCCATAATGGAGCCCTCATCTTTTCCATGCATGACAGGATCTTCTAATGTACTGAGACACACCAGTAGGGCTATATTTTTCTCTCAATGGGAGTATGTCATCCATTTATACACACACACACACACACACACACACACAAATGAATTCACTTTATACTTTCTATAACTCTTTAATATGCCTTATTACATACAAATTTTATTTTATTTTTAAAATAAATCCTTATTGTTCAGATTATTATAATTATAATTGTTCCTCCCCCCACATAGCTCCTTCCACCTGGTTCCTACCCCACAATGTTCCCTTACTCCACCCACTCTTTGCCCTCATCAATAGGTGTATGATTTTTGTCCAGTCTCTCCTTGCATCCCCATCACCTCTTTCCCCCAGAGAATTCAGTCCACTAACTTTATATGCCCCTAATTCCATTATATTCATCAGTTTATTCCGTTCATCATTTTTAATTCACTTGATTTTTAGATTCACTTGTTGATAAATATGTATTTGTTGTTCATAATTTTTACCTTTACTGTTTTCTTCTTCTTCCTCTTCTTAAAGAATACCTTTCAGCATTTCATGTAATACTGGTTTGGTGTTAATGAACTCCTTTAGTTTTTTCATTATCTGTGAAGCTCTTTATCTGCACTTCAATTCTGAATGATAGCTTTGCTGGGTAGGGTAATCTTGGTTGTAGGTTCTTACTATTCATCACTTTGAATATTTCTTGCCACTCCATCTGGCCTGCATAGTTTCTGTTAAGAAATCAGCTTACAATCTTATGGATGGTTCTTTGTAGGTAACTAACTGTTTTTCTCTTGCTGCTTTTAATATTCTCTCTTTGTCTTTTGCTCTTGGTGTTTTAATTATAATGTGTCTTGGTGTGGTCCTTTTTTTGTTTGTTTGTTTGGGGTTCTGTGAGCTTCCTATACTTGTAAGTCTATTTCTTTCACCAGGTGGGGGATGTTTTCAGTCATTATTTCATCAAATAGGTTGTCAGTATCTTGCTCTCTCTCTTCTTCTGGAACCTCCATAATTCTGATGTTGGTACACTTGAAATTGTCCCAGGGGCTCCTTACACTATCTTCAAATTTTTTTCTTTTTTCTTTTCCAGTGATGTGTTTTTTGTATTTTAAATCTTTGACTTGACTCTTGTGTTCCTCTAGTCTGCTGTTAGATTTCTGTATAATATTTTATTTTATCAGAAGGATCCAAGATGGCAGCATACGTAAACACCTACACTGCTGCCTTGCACAACAATTTCAAAACTACAACTAAAAGACAGAACAGACATCATCCAGAACCACAGGAAAGCTGGCCGAGTGTAAGTTCTACAGCTAGAAGGAAAGAGAGGGGCTCACAGAAACGCAGAGGAGCTGCAAAAAGCCGAGGTACGAAGACGTGCGCGCTGAGAGAGCAGGTGCTGGAGTACCTGGCTGGCTTTCTCTGGCGGGAGGGAAACGGAGACTCCCAATGGCATTGAACCCCTTATCTTACTACACTAAACCCCAGATCCAGCCGAAACTCATACGGGGGAAGATTGGACTGTGAAAAGGGAGAGGTACATGGAAATTTAGGGGATTCGCAGAAGATCAGGTCTGGTCTCGCACGCGCACGGTGCTGCACGGAGGACAGATTGCTGATTGTGCCGATGGCTTTCGCGAGTGGGCGGGAGACAGACCCTCACAACTGTGCCACTTCTGAGTCCACTGGGCCCCTGTTTCGGGCGAAACCCTGGGGACCTAGACTCATGTGGTCCTGGTGCACAGGGGAGCTGGAAAGGCAGTGGTCTAGAGGCACTGCGGGCGCGCGCACAAGAACCGCTCCAGCGATTATCCAATCACCTGAGACTCAGGGGCCGTGGAGGGCGGGGCTGACTGGAAGGCAAGGCGGTCCCTTAAGCCCTGAGACTCCACCCATCCCAAGCTCAACAGAGGCTTCTTCGGTTTTGCAAGTCTGGTATCATAAGGCTGAATTTAACACAGAAGTTTCCCCGGCATAGTGAAAATGCCGAAACAAGGGAAGGGATCACAAACAAAAGAAATGGAGGGAAAAAAATGACTGGATATAGAGTTCAAAACCACGCTTATAATGTTTTTCAAGAATATGCTAGAAAAGATGGATAAATATATCAAGTCCCAAGAGGAGATGCAAAAGGACCAACTAGAAACACTGACTGAAATAAAAAATATGATACAGAGTCCTAATAGCAGACTAGAGGAAGGCAAGAATCAAGTCAAAAATTTGAAATATAAAGAAGCAGAAAACACTCAATTGGAAAAGCAAGAAGAGAAAAGAATCCAAAAGTATGAAGATAATGTAAGGAGCCTCTTGGGACAGCTCCAAGCATACCAACATCAGAATTGTGGGGGTGCCAGAAGAAGAGAGAGAGCAAGATACTGAAAACCTATTTAAAGAAATAATGACTGAAAACTTCCCACATCTGGTAAAAGAAGTAGACTTACAAGTCCAGGAAGCACACAGAACCCCATATAAAAGGAATCCAAAGAGGACCACACCAAGACACATCATAATCAAAATACCAAGAGCAAAAGACAAAGAGAGAATATTAAAAGCAGCAAGAGAAAAACAGTTCATTACCTACAAGAGAGCACCCATTCAACTGTCAGCTGATTTCTCAACAGAAATGATGCAGGCCAGATGGGAGTGGCAAGAAATATTCGACGCGATGAATAGCAAGAACCTACAACCAAGAATAATCTATCCAGCAAAGCTATCATTCAGAATTGAAGGGCAGATAAAGAGCTTCACAGAGAAGAAAGAGCTAAAGGAGTTCATCAACTCTAAACCAGTATTTTTCTTCTTCCTTTAGAAGAGGAAGAAGAAAAAGGTAAAAGCCAAAAAATTATGAACAACAAATACATATCTATCAACAAGTGAATCTAAAAATTAAGTGAATTAAAAATTTTGATAAACAGAATAAACTGGTGAATATAATAGAATCAGGAGCACAGAAAGGGAGTGGACTGATAATTCTCAGGGGGAAAGGGGTGAGTGGTGTACAGGGAGAGACTGCACAATAATCATACAACTATGGATGAGATCAATGGGCGGGAGGTAAGGGCAGAGGGAAGGGTGGGAGCTGGGTGGAGGGGTGCTATGGAGGGGAAAAAAGAGAAACAAATGTAATCTTAATAATAATGCTTTAATTAAAAAAACAAAAAAATACATCATGTGCAGTTGTTTCAAGCAGTTTGCCAAAAGAAACTCATCTTTAAAGTCGCCATCATTAATATACCTCACATAAACCAATACTGTGTACAGTTTGCCATGTCTGTAGATTCATCAGGCTGAATACTGAATATTGGTAGTGGTGCAGATTTAATTTCCTGGATCACCGGATCAAGAATATTGGCAGACATGTCCTCTATTCTTCTGCGGACAGTGTCGTTAGATAAGGAAATTGCATTCAATTTCTGAACATATTCATTTCCAATTATCACTCAAACTATGTCTTTTGCAGCTGGCAACAGTAAATCCTCAGCAATGGTGTGAGGTTTCATAGCTCTGGCGATTCTGGGTGCCACCAAATATGACGCTTCAACAGCTGCTACATTGTGTTTGTGGTACTGGCCACCAGTGTCAAATCTAGATTTCTTTTTATTTTTTTAATATATTTTATTGATTTTTTACAGAGAGGAAGGGAGAGAGATAGAAAGTCAGAAACATCGATGAGAGAGAGACATCGATCAGCCGCCTCTTGCACGCCCCACAGTGGAGATGTGCCCGCAAGCAAGGTACCTGGGACCTTTCAGTCTGCAAGCCGATGCTCTATCCACTGAGCCAAACTGGTCTCGGCCAAATGTAGATTTCTTGAGTCCATCAGCTTTGCTTCTAAAATAGTCGATATCCTTGCCAGCAAAGCTTGGACGCCTGCTATCAAAATGGCATTTTAGTTTGTTCGGCTTCATAGATTCAGCTGAGAGAACTTCACAACAAATAACACATTGTGGTTTCTCAATTCCTGCTTAATTATTGAGGTAAAACCATACTGCAAGAAATCCTTAGTGTATTTTCTTTTCCTAATATTCTTGTCTACACGATCCATTGTCATGAGACGGTTTGCTAAAAAAATAAATAAATAAAAGATGGTTGTGTCTAAAGAGTTTGTTAAAGTTTCCTATTATTTACTATTCCCTGTGTTGTTTTCTATTACACACCTGTTACTATGACCAGGGGGGTCGTATTCACATGCTTAACTAATGGATCTGTTTTTTTCCAGATTAGTGGCAAGTTTTCTATATAGAATAGTGTGAACTACGTCATAGGATACACTGCAGTTTCTGCACAGCATGGCATCTTTCAGGGCTTTCTGCGGTGGAATCCACATTTCATTTACTTCAATGGGAGACCCGTGAATTTCGCAGAGGAGAGATCCCCTGTACGGCAGAAATGCAGTTCTGGCGCATGTCTCTAACACTTATTCAAGTCAATGGGAGGCCGCAGCAGATTTCGCTCAAATATAGAGCATGTTGCTTAAATTTTTCCGAGCTAGGAAAAAGCCTAGTGTGGAAAAATTAGGCAACATGCTCTATATTTGAACCGAATCTGCCGTAGCCTCCCATTGACTTAAATTGGAGAGGAAGAAATGTGTCGGAAACTGTCATTTCTCCGCTTCTTATTGAAATTAATAGGAGGCTGTGGCGGATTGTGTGGTAACTCGAGATTCTCTGGAGCTCTCTTCCACAAAATCCGCCACACTCACAATGAAATCAATAGGAGGCGGATTCAGTGCCGGAAACCGCTGATTTCAGCAGTTTCCTCGTTCAGAATATGGGAAAATAGTGGGAGATATGGGAGATAATTATACATTGGGGAATAGTGTGAACTACATCTTATAGTGGTCTCTTATAGTATAAGACCGATGTAGTTCACACTGTGTAAATGTATGGTGCTTTGTGTAAGTGTAAGCTGCTTTGTGTACTGTGTAATGATTACACACAAAGCACCTTACACTTACACAGTATTGTGTGTATGGTGTGTGTACTGTTTTTACATTATTAACCTTTTTTACCCCAGCAGGCTGTCTCACAGGCTCTCTTGCCACTCCGCCTCTTGCCTCTCCGCCTCCTAGGCTTCTGTCCTCCTGTGCTTGCTGCGTCTGCCCACTGATGACGTCAGCAAGCGCCAGACACAGGTAATGCACTGCTATGGACTGAGGAGCATTCCCCCACTTCCCCCGCCCCTTAGGCTCCAGTCGGATGATGCAATAACGTCTGGGCATGCGCGCAGGCATTCAGTTTAGAACAAGCGTCCATAACGGCGTACTTTCCATCTGAATAGCACTGCTGCAGACGGTAGCGATCTTCTCAGTGACTAAAGCCATCGGAAACATGTATTTTCCGATGGCTTTAGGCGACCCCTGTGTTCTGGTCGTTCGACCCCCGCTGGAGTCGCGACCCACAGGTTAAGAACCCTGTTTTAAGGCACTTCTTTGCATGATACAATACCATTATGCATTCTTTTGGAAGTTAACAACTGATATACAATTGTCTCCCCACTGCAATGAAAGTATAATGTTACTTTTCAGTCAATTCCAGTGCTTTCAATGAGGGCTTAATTGTGCTTATTACTCCCTTTCAAGCATTTCCTGCTTTGCACGAAACACTTCTTATGCTGCATCCTGACCCTGAGGAGGCTTTTTCACTAGTTCTCTATCCTGATATCCTGCTGATTGCACTCATTCCTGGTGTTTTCTGGCAGGGTCTTGCAATTGGCTTTGTGCTCTACTTAAGGAACATGCCAGCTTTGTTCAAGTACCTTTGTACACCTCTCCATACTTGAGAACCGATAGGACACTCATGTCTCAACTACATTTTACACTTTATTTCTACTTTTCAGTGCATTCTATTGGTTGTCAAGACTGGTTTATGGTGTTCCCTGGTTTGTAGGACAGCCTTTCTATGGTATATCTGACATTCAGAAGTGTTTTCCCCTTATTTTCTAATTATTGTGACCAATTTACTGCTATTTTCCAGTTGAATTCCTGGAGGTTTCTTACAGTGTCCTACAATTGGCTTTCTGGTCTCCTTAGGGACTTCCCCGCATTATACAAACACCTTTCCATATGCTTCTCAGACTTGAGAACCAATATAAAATCGTCTCCAAACTGTTGTTTACAGTTTACTGATACTTTTCAGTTAATACTGGTGGTTTGGGGACTGGTTAAATGTGCTTACTGCTGCATTTCAAGAATTTCCCGCATCGTACAAAACCCTTTCTATGCTATATCCTGTCATTGAGAAGTAATTTTCACTTATTCTCTTACTCTTCTCTCCAATTTATTGTTATTTTCCACTCATTTCCTGTTTTGTGCAGTATCCTGTATTTGGCTGTCTGCTCTCCTTGAGAGACCTGCTAGCTTTGTTCCGTCATTTTTGTACATGCTTTTCTGACGTTAAGAACTGAAATGCAACTGTCTTGCAACTATGGTTGACAGTTTACTGCTACTTTTCAGTTAATTACTGTGAGGCAAAGACAGGTTAAATGTGCCTTTTGCTCCAAATCAAGATTTCCCTGCGTGGTAAGAAACACTTGCTACGGTATATCCTGACGTTGAGCAGATCTTTTCCACTTGTTCTCTAACTATGCTGTCCAATGCCTACTTTTCTCTCATTTCCTGGTGGTGGTTTCTTGCAGTGTCTTATAATTGGCTTTCTGCTCTCCTTAAGGGACCAGCCAGTTTTGTTTAACCAATATTTTCCTTTGTTCTCTGCAGTTGAGAACTGATATACACTTATCTCATATCTACATTTTACAATTGAATGCTACTTAGTGAATTCGAGTGGTTTCAAGAACAATTTTAAAGTGCTTATTGCTCTATTTCCAAGATTTCCCGCATTGTACAAAACCATTTCTTACTCTATCCTGATGTGGAGAAGTAAATTACACTTGTTCTCTAAGTATTCTGTCCCATTTACTGTGACTTTCCCCTCATTTCCTGGTTCTTGCAGTATCCTATAATTGATCTCCTCATCTTCTAAGGGACTTCCTTGCATGATACAATACCATTATGCACTCTTTTGGAAGTTGACAACTGATATACAATTGTCTCCCCACTGCAATGAAAGTATACTGTTACTTTTCAGTCAATTCCAGTGCTTTCAATGAGGGCTTAATTGTGCTTATTACTCTCTTTAAAGCATTTCCTGCTTTGCACAAAACACTTCTTAGGCTGTATCCTGACCCTGAGAAGTATTTTCCACTACTTCTCTATCCTAATATCCTGCTTATTCCAGTCATTTCATGGTGGTTTTTTGCATGGTCTTGCCAATTGGCTTTCTGCTCTACTTAAGGTACTTGTCAGCTTCGTTCAAGTACCTTTCTACACTTCTGTGTACTTGAGAACCGATAGGACACTCACCTGTCAACCACCTTTTACACTTCAATTCTACTTTTCAGTGCATTCTATTGGTTACAAAGACTGATTTATGGTGCTTCCTGATATTTAGGATACTTTGATGGGCTCCAAGTCTGGTATCTTTTCTCATGTGAGGAGTCCAGGGAGGTGATGAATGTGGATGTTGGGGAGTGTGATGAACATAAAATCAAAGAAAGAGAAAGTCATCATAGACTGAACTATGCCCATTATGACAGGATCTGAACTTTGAAGATGTGGCCATCACCATCTCTGAGGAAGAATGGGGGCTCCTTGATGTGGCTCAGAGACTTATGTACTGCAAAATGATGGGAGGAGAAGTATAGGTACAACCTTTTCATCTCTCCTACTGTCCTGGGATTATGTCCTCTCTTCCTTTCTTCTCAGGATGTGGCTCTCACAGCCAGACCAGTGGATGTAATCATTTTCCCCATTGTCCTGTTTAATGTGCTGTGCCTGAGAGTGCTGAGTAATTTGGAGAGACCTGAGTAAAGGACTCCATGAATATCCCTCACTTCCATAGCTTCAAATGGTTAAGGAGGTGTCTCAGTGTCTTGATTGTTACAAACAACTTAATATGCCCATCTTGCACTTTCTCTTTCTGAGAAGGTGTCTATGTCCACATCCTTGGTTTGCACTTCTGCAGCATTCCTTCAACTAAAGGCTCTTTGTAACTTACTGTGGCAAGTTATGGTTTCTTTGTGCATGAACCGTGGATGGTTCTTGAAAGAACTCTTTCCATTGTTTGTAATATTCCATTCGCTCAATATTATTGCATGCTGTCTTGCTTTGCATCAGTACTGCCTACTCTCCTTTGTCTTCCAATAAAACTCTGAGTATTGGTGTTCTATCTTCTTGTACTGTAGAAGACACAACAATAACCCAGTTTTTTTCAGAGAGTGAACGTGGAGGATGATCTAAAGTGTTGCCTGACCTTCCTGAATTGCAAGTTCGGGGAGGTATAACATAAGAGTGGTGTTTAAATCATACCAGAATGTGCTCATGTCCAACAAGTTTAGATTGAGTTACCACTGGCACCAGCTCAACTCTTCCTTTTCATTCCCATTCTTGACACTTCCCTGACTTATCTTTTAATCTGTGCCTTCCTGTTTTCTGGTTACCTTCACCTTCTTGCCCTTTTCCTTCACCAGTTCTTCTGAATTATTCTATCTTCAGTATTTTCTTTTCTGTTTTTTTTAAATATTTTATTGAATTTCTTACAGAGAGAAAGTGAGAGGGATGGAAAAGGTAAAAACATCAATCAGCTGCCGACTGCATATCCGCTACTGGGGATGTGCCCACAACCAAAGTACATGCCCTTGACTGAAATCAAACCTGGAGCCCTTTAGTCCACAGGCCAATGCTGTATCCACTGAGCCCAACCAGTTAGGGCTGCAGTATTTTCAAATATTGACTTGCATTTGTGCTATGAGCTTCACAAAAGTGCTTCATTAGACCCCTATATAAGCTTCTCAGTTCTTGAATTTTATGTGGAATAAGATGTAACCAACCTTCTGCACATCTGGCCCATGTCACCAACAGACAAGCCCTGTTGAACACTGTTAGAAAAAGCAGGACCAGATGATCCAGCTTCTGTTCCATGTGGTGCTTGCCACATTTGTTTAATATTTTGTTTGAAGTCTTCCCTGTATGGTGATCTTCAGAGGCCCAGATCTTCACAGCTGCATCTTATCAATATTTCATTCAGATACTTTACTGTCAGACAATTGCATGGAATTAATGTTTTATGTGTAACATACATTTGTAATGAGACTTCTCCCCAACACCACAGTCAACATTCATTTCATTACCATTTTTCTATTTTCAGGTTGTTGGCATAAAACGGATGTTGCAGAGACCTGTTCTGAGCAGAGTGCATCTGCAGAAGGAGAGTCACATGTTAGTGCTTCTAAGACAGCTTCAGCAATACAGAAGACCCATCTCTGTGGGAGGTGTTTCTCTGTGTTTAAAGATATTCTGAGTCATAGGCAGCAGACTTTGAGCAGAAAGGCTTCTTCACTAATGTGTTAGAGACTTCTGTTTCAGTGAAAACCCTCACCAGCAACAGAGAAATGCCAGTAGAGAGAAGCCCTGGAAAGAAGCTGTGGAGAGGGCCTCATTTGTGAACAAATTCAGCTTCCACTTATCAGGATTGCCTTCAACCAGTATAGAGCTTGGGAAAGACTTCCCAGCTATATCAGAGCTTCTTCAGCACCAGTCCCCTCTCAGCATTGAGGAGCCACAGAGTGGCAGTGAGATTTCAGAGGAATTTCTCAATAGAAAAAGGCATCATCAATGGGATGATTGTGAAAAAGCTGCCAGCCACACTCAGAAGTTTGTTCAACATCAGGGCATCTCCTCTGGAAAAGTGAAATATGAGTGTAATATATGTGGGAAAGTTTTCTGATGTACCTTTAACCTCAGTAGACATAGTAGAGTTCAAATTGGAGAAAAATCCTATTGGGGTACTCACTGTGAGGAGCCCTTCAAGCAAAGTTCTTTCCTCACTAAACACCACAATGTTCACACTGGAGAAAAACCTTACAAATGTAGCGAATGTGGAAAATCATTTAGGTGCAATTATGACCTCTTTACACACAAGTGAGTTCACACTGGAGAAAAACCTTATGAGTGTAGCGAATGTGGGAAAACTTTTAGGCAGAAAGTTCATCTTATCCACCAGAGAGTTCGCACTGGATAAAATCCATATGAATGTAGTGAATGTGGGAAGTGCTTCCGTGAGAACTCTAGAGTCACTAAACACCACAGAATTCACACTGGGGAAAAACCATATGAGTGTAGTTAATGTGGAAAGTCCTTTCATGTAAGTTCTCACCTCACTAAACACCACAAAGTTCACACTGGAAAAAACCTTACAAATATAGTGAATGTGGCAAATCTTTTAGGTGCTATTATAACCACATTACTCACCAGAGAGTTCACACTGGAGTAAAACTATCAATGTAGTGAATGTGGAAAGTGCTTCATCAAAAATCTAGCCTCATTCATCATTACAGAATTCACACTAGAGAAAACCTTATGAGTGTGGCGAATGTGGGAAAACTTTTAGGCAGAAAGTTCATCTCCTTATCCACCAGAGAGTTCACATTGGAGAAAAACTGTATGAGTGCAGTGAATGTGGGAAGTCCTTCAGCAGAAGCTCTACTGTCATTAGATACCACAGAGTTCACACTGGAAAAGGGCCACATGAGTGTACTGAATGTGGGGAATCTTTTCACTACAAATCTTTCCTTGTTCAACACCTGAGAGTACACACTGGAGAAAAGCTTTAAATGAGCAGGGTATGTTTTATTTTCTCACTCAGAAGAACAACACTGGAGGAGAAGCTTTTACCCCCATTTACCTGAATGCAAACACCTTTATCAGAACATACATTTTGCTAGGTGCCTTCTAAATTTAAGGTATAAATGACACTTTTCCAAACTGGATCCCACTTGCTAATCTACTCAGGACTATGCAGAATTTGTCTGGAAGATATTTCACCCCTAGCACCTGGGTCACCTGAAGAAGGTGCATCTATCTTGGGGTTGTGCTTGAGTAAATTATGAATATTCTGAGCTCTTGGGTGAATCTTCATTCCTTTAATTCTGACCAGAGAATTAACCTGGTCTAGGTTTTGTCCAGAGCCCATTTCCTCCATCAAGAAGTGCTACTTCTTTCAGGGACATTGTGGGTCTCACATTATGCTGTGATGAAGTGTTTCAGGTTCCAATTCATCAACCTGCAAACCTTTTTCTGTCCTTTGCCCTGGTTTATGATCTTTATGAAAAGGAGTTTTTTCTTTTCTACATTTAATTTTGTTGGTTCTATTCTCTCCCTGGTATGATTGAAACTTAAGTTGTGTTCTGTCAGCATGGACAGGTTCACAATATGGTGTGATCTGAAACTTTCTGTGCCTTGGAAGTCACAGCTAGATGGCAGAAAGGCACTCTTTGTTCCATATTGGCTGATTTTGTATCACTGACCAAGGCCTTGAGAGAGAATGTGAATGACTTTGTGGTTATAATTTGCTGTTTGGAGCCTCTTTAATTGTAAAGATCAATGGTCACCCTGAGTAGGTGGGCTTTATTGTGCTCCTGTGAACAATATGAATTATTTTCTCTGTTCGCAGTATGTATTATATAAGTGTCAGCAATGTTTAGGGAAACTACTCTCCACGCACTCCAAAGAGGCCATGTGTCACCATATATGAGATGGCCCAGCAAAAATTCAAAACCATGAGTCAGCCAAAGTGAAAGCCATGACTCAGCAAAAATGCAAAACCATGACTTAGCCAAAGTAAAAATCACGACTCAGCAAAAATGCAAAACCGTGAGACAGCCAAAATGAAAACCATGGCCTAGCAAAAATTTAAAAATATGGCTCAGCCAAGTGAAAACCATGACCCAGCAAACAATTCAAACCATGACTCAGCAAAAGTGCAAAACCATGACTAAGCAAAAATGAAATCCATGAGTTAGCAAAAATTAAAACGATGACTTAGTAAAATTCACAACCATGACTCTGTGAAAATGAGAACCATGGGTTAATTCCCTCTGCTTGTGAAGAGTTAATTTTTTTTTTATTTCCTGGTAGTACTGAGTTTTGTGAATAACCACTTTATTAAGTGACTACATTTTTTCTTTTTCCAGGTTTGGGGTATTATACATAACTCTTCTGGGAATATTTGCATTCAGTTCTCTGTATAGACATATGTGTTACTTATCACACTTCGTGTAGGTGAATGTTTTACATTTAAGATATACAGAACTGTGACCCAAAATGGTCATTTCCTTTGGCTTACCACTAATCCACACTATATAAAAATTCCGAAGTTTTTGCTACCCTGCAAGGCCATCTAATTCTTAACCTTTTCAAATAGTAAGTACAGAAATGCATATAATGTTAAATTGCTCTCGTTTTAATTTCATCTACAGAGGAATATTTTATGGTGAACATTTTTTCATATATTTCTTTGCACTGTATTTATCTTCTTTGTTAAAATATCTGCTGAGAATCTTTTTCAAATTATTTAAACAAATTTATTATTTTAACTGAAGGATGACTGTGAAGCATTTAAGACATCTGCTCAAATTTCCCTCTTTCCTCAGTGACTCAAGTGACTACTTTGCCATATGGAACTGTCGGTTTTGAATCCTGAAGGAAAATTGTTTTACTCATTTTTATTGCTATGTACCACTGAGGCAAAATTGTACCATATTCTTATATAATTAATATGCATTGCTAAAGTTCAGAGCCACTCTTATTTAAGTATAAGCATTTATTAATATATTAAGTGAAATGTAGGTTTGTAGTATTTGTCAATTTCCCTGGCATAAATACTCTCACCATGATCAGATTTAAACTGCCAAAGAGATAGCAGTGAATATGCACATGATATTTCCATAGCACATCATTGTATTTTATTTCCAACATACTGATTCAGTTGCAAAAAAATATGCTCCAGAACTTTCATAATAACACAGTAAAACCTTTGGCAACCCTAAAGTTTTAAACGTTTTTTAAAGTTTAATTTAAATACAATTCACTTATTTTTTTCTTTATTTTTTGAAAGTAACAGAAACGAAATTCTTTATTTGGTAAGTTCACAATTTTTATATTTCTATATACATCATGGGAATTTCATATAAATTAACTGCCCAAAGCAACCCACGAGGCCCCTATACAAAAAATTATTGCATTCCCAAATCTGCAAACCAAAAGGGATATGAGACATAATCATGTACCAAATCAAAGGGCACGGTTTGCCTTTCAAAAGTCACAATCTAGTATCATTGCCCAAGAAGGTTCTCATTATTTCTATACTAACATTTAACAATACTCTAGAGAAGTGACAAACAATCATGTTTTAATGACAAATATTTTGTTCATCTTTTTTCTTTCCATCATCTTTATTGGTGCAGATATTTGCATGAAAACAGGATAACTGGGGGATTCATCAGTTCCTATTGCTTATTTTTCATCCATGTCATCCTCTCAATTAATGTAGAAAAGAGGATTGAGACATCGAAATACCAGATTAGAGCATCAAGTAAATGCCAACCTCTAGATTAGATGAATAATACTCATCTAGCCCCAGCTGATAGGCCAGGTTCTGTAGGCCTTATATCTTCTTCATCAAAGTTGCTGTGGTGAGCTCCCCAGTTCTTACAACATGTCAAAGTCATCGCGTTCTACTTCAGACATCCATTTGGGTGATGAGCTAGTAATAGGACTTTTGAAAGAAGCTGCAAATTCAGCATCACCTGGTCATTGCTCTGGCCAAAGATCTGGTGAGGCACAATCAAGTTTTTCAGAACGTAATAAAGATGCTTCTAGATCCATCCCCTTTGTGGGAGATGCCATATTCCAACCCATGTCCTCAGTACAATTCATTTAAATCGTACATTCAAAAAGTTTTTTTTTATTGATTTCAGGGAATAAGGGAGAGGAAGAGAGAGAGAGAAACATCAATGATGAGAGAGAATCACTGATAGGCTTCTTCCTGCACCTCCCCTCTCCCTGGGAATTGAGCATGCAACCAATGTATGTGCCCTGACAATGAATTGTACCATGACTTCATGGTTCATGGGTCGATTCTCAACCACTCAGCAGCACCATCTAGTCAATGGTATCTGAAAAAATAATTTTTTAAAAATATATCTGTATGTTTTATTGTTGCTGGTATTACCGATGTCTCCCATTTCCCCACTTATATATATTTTCTTTGGTGGATCTATTCCAGGCCGTCCTTCTCCCTTCCCTTAGACATATGTCAGTATGGACCAGTTAAGCAGACCTCTAGTCGCATCCTCTCCTTTAGCACCACTTTTGAAGAATTAACAGCAATACTCTGCAAGGTCAATGGCTGGGATGAGCCCTCCTCACTGTCTCTCTGCACTGCTCCCTCTGCAAGATTTTCCTACATGGATCTGCACATGTGTTATGAGGTGTACATACATACTGAAGTACTCCTCCAATCCCTGCTACTTGTTTATTGAATTTTACCTGAAATAAGACATAACCAATCTTCCGCACAGCTTGCCCAAGTCATCAGCAGACCAGCCACACTGAGCACTCTTAGCAAAAGATTGAGCTGGAAATGCATCTTCTCTTTCATGTGGTCCTTGCCATGTGTGTACCATATTTCTCATGATATCTTTCCTGTTTTGTGAATTTCAAAGGGCTAGACCATTACAGCTCCCTCTTATTAATCATTCCTGCACATCTTTTATTTTCATATTATTGCAGAAACCCAAGAATTATGTACAAAATATGTTAGCAATAGGACTTCCCCTGTCAACACAGTCAACATTCAGTTTCTCCTCAATTTTCTCTTTTCAGGTTGTTGTCATATAACTGATGATGAGGTCTGTCCTGAGAAGACCATATCTATTAAAAAAAAGTCACAGGCCAAGGTTTCTAAGACAGCTCCAGCAACCACAAAGACTCATCTGTATAAGCAGTATTCTCAGTGTTCAATTAAATTCTGAACCTGACTGAGTCACAAGCAGCAGACTTTGAGCAGAAAGGATTCTTCAGTGACGCATGTGTAAGAGACTTCTCTTTCAGTGCAAACCCTCACCAGAAACAAAAGGAAGCCAGTGGAGAGAAGCCCTGGAATGAATCTGTGGACAGGGCCTCATTTGTGACCAGGTGCAGCTTCTACTTATCAGGGCTGCATTCAAGCAATAGGGAGGTTGGGGAAGACTTCCCAGCCTTCTTAGTCCTTCTCCAGTACCAGGCCCCGCTCAACACTGAGGAGTCACACAATGGCAGTGAGATTTTACAGAAATATCTTGGAGGAAAAAGTCCTCAATGTACTTGCAACTGAAAATTTGGCCGCCACAACCATAAAGTTTTTCAGCATCAAGGTGCCTTCTTTGGAGCAGTGAAATATGAGTGTGACAAATGTAGACACGTTTTTAGAGAAATCATTAACCTCATTTTACCTGGAAGAATTCTTACTAGGGAAAAGCCCAGTGAATGTAGTGATTTTGGGAAATTCTTTGGACATAGGTTCGACCTCATTCATACCACAGAGTTCACACTGGGGATAAGCCGTATGAGTGTAGTGATTGTGTAAAGTCCTTCAGACAAATCACACTGAATGGCACAGTTTTCACACTGGAGAAAAACTTTTTGTGTACGCTGATTGTGGGAAATCTTTTAGGAGAAATAATGAGCTCCTTAACCACAAAAGCATTCATACTGGACAAAAGCCCTAGGAGTGTACTGATTGTGGGAAGTATTTCAGGAGAAGCTGTGTCCTCTCTGAACACAAAGAATTCACACTGGAGAAAAACCTTTTGAATGTAGTGATTGTGGTAAGTTCTTTAGATGAAAGTCTACCCTCATTCAACACACATAGTTCATACCAGAGAAAAGCTGTATGAGTGTAGTGAACGTCAAAAGTCATCCAGCCAAAGAAATTCACTTATTGTTCACTGCAGAGTTCACACTTGTGAAAACCTTATGAGTGTAGTGAATGTGGGAAAGTTTAGGCAGAAAAATTAACCTTGTCACACATCTGAGAATTCATACTGGAGAAAAATCTAAAATGTGTAGTGGATATTTTTCTCTCTCTCTGCAACACTGAAGGAGACATAAATCCATTTACCTGAGTATAAACCCCTTTTATCTGAACATACGCTGTGCAAAATTTCTCATATATTTGAGGTACAAGTGAGGCTTGAAGAAGTTGCATTGCACTTGCTAACTTCCGAGGACTCCTACCTCATTGATGTCACTGTGAGTATTTGTGCTTGAAGTGACCTCCTCCACCACCTGGCTCAGCTGAACAGTGTGTACCAGTCACCACCCCTATGTGCTCAGGGAAAAGGAATTCTGTGTTCTCCCTTGAGCTTAAGTGAATTATGAATACTCTGAGCTCTTGGCAGGATCTTCATTCCTTTCTTTCTGACTAGGAAATGCACCTGACTCAGGACTTGTCCAAAGCCCCTGTACTCAGTTAAAAAGTGCTACTTTTTAGGGACATTGTGGCTCTCACCTTCAGTTTAATGAAATGTCCCAAACTGATCGCTATACGCCGCTCTATGATGTTTTTGTAATCATGATTTTGCTTTTGTACCTTTAGTTCTGTTATTTCTAGTCACTATCTGGGTTGATTTGATGTGATGTATAAGCATGTAGAGTTAACCGCTATTGTCAGGATCTCAAATTTTCTGTGCTTTAGAAAGAATAGCTTGAATAGCAGAAAATCCTTATTTGTTCAATTTTCTTTGCAATATTGCCCAAGGCTTTGAAATAACGACCACATGATTTGTTGCTTGTATTTTACAGATTTGATCCCCAGCCCACCATTTCAGCTCCTTTGGAGGCATTCAGTCATTGTGTTTCTCTCTATCTCTATCTCTCATTCCCCTCCCACCCTCTATCTAAAAAAAAAAAAAGACCACTCTTCGCTGAGATAGGGCTCTGCCAACAAAGCCCACCTTTCCTCACTCTCTCCTTCCTTTGCCCTGGATGTTCCCCTTGCGGCTGGGCATACCCTGTCCTGCCCAGGAGCTGGCAGAGAGGAGCACAAGGCAGGCCCCTGGGAGGTGTTGGGGTTCTGTGTCCACCTGAGATGAGTTGGCCAAGGCTCTTTTGTCTCCATCCAGAGGTCTCTCCAGGCTGCTCTCCCCATTCCCAGACCCCTGTCCTGCTGCAACTGAATTTACCTTCTCTGGAAGAAGCCCCATGATTCTCTTTAAGCCCCAAATCAGTTCACCTTAAGAAAAGTCTGCCTCTAGAAAGACCACATACACCCCTGAGACCCATTGATGTTTTCTGAGTCTATTTTTTTTTCAATTTGTCAGTAATTTTCTACTTGGATTTAAAAAAAAATATTTGTTATTGATTTTTTTACAGAAAGGAAGGAAGAGGGATAGAGAGGTAGAAACATCGATGAGAGAGAGAGACATCGATAAGCTGCCTCTTGCACACCCCCTACTGGGGATATGCCCGCAACCAAGGTACGACCAGAATCGAACCTGGGACCTTTCCATCCACAGACCGATGCTATATCCACTAAGCCAAACTGGTTTTTGGCTCTACTTGGATTTTATTAAAGATAAAGCACATACCCTCTCTAGCCTTGGAGGTTGTATGGGTTTTCCAGGAAATTGGTACTGTGTATTTTCACTGGTGAGAACATTCTGCAATACAAGTTTTCCCAGCATGAGAGGCTTGGTCTTAACATGATAACACATTACAGGATGCATTCTGGTAAGTGAACGCTAATCACCTAATCATGGTTTGTGTAGACCAGGCACCTTTCCTGTAGTGAGATGCGGGAGCCTGGGCTCTGGGAGACAGTGTGATGCTGGTATATGTAGTTGATAGGGTCCTTGGACAGGTTGGTGAGGCTGTGACAGATTTCCCACAACTACCCTCCCCTGCAAGCCTGAGTAACCCCGCCCCCTAACTGCCCTCCCTTGCTGGCCTGGTCTCTCCCAATTGCCGGCGTGGTCACCCCTAACTTCCCACTACTGCCCTCCCCTGCAGGCCATCTTGTGGCAGCCATCTTTAACCACATTGAGGCAGCCATCTTGTGTCTTGGAATGATCGTCAATTTTTATATTACTCTTTTATTAAATAGGATAATTAGGAGCCTTAGACCTTTGCACTACATCTGTCTCCAAAAACCATCCTTACAAATCCTACATCAGTCTCCACATGGGCTCGAAGGTAATGTCTGCTTTAGGAAGGACTGCAAGGTGGCTGTGCATTTAGACATTAGAAATGTGGTTTCTCTAGGAAAAGCACAGTTCCTAGTGGCCCATGAGTGTACCCACTCCAGTGTCCCAAGCTCTGATGGGATCCCTCAACAACAACTGCTCCCAAGAGAAAGGTATGTTCATCTTAAAACTAACTTACGTTCAAAAAAGAAACAGAAGACTTTATTCAGAAATCATTGGATTTTAGTTCTTAAATAAATGCAAGGTGGGGATCATGACTATGTCACAGAGTGGGGCATTTACTGAGATACCTTCTACTGATTCTTTTAGTCAATTATGGGAAAGAAGACAGACTTCTGAGTTCAGAGTATTCTGATAAGTCTTCTAGAGAGATGGCTCTAGTCTAAGTTAACACTGGTTTTGAAAATTCAAAACCTTACATTGCTTTTTTTTCCTTTTTATATTCTCACCGGAGGATAGATTCATTGATTTGGGAGAGAAAGGGAGAAACAGAACAAAAGGAAAATGGATGTGAGAGGAAACAAGGATTGGTTGCCTCCCATAAATGACCTGTCCAGAAATGGAATCCCTGAACTACACATGTGACCTCACCAACTATCAAATCTGCACGTTTATTTGAGTGGGCGTATGCAATGAAGTTCCAAGGAACTGAGCCACATGGCCAGGGCATCACCTCAATTCTTACTAATTCCTTCATGACAGTGAATTAGTATGACTCAGCGTTTTTTTTTGGGGGGGGGTTGTTGGTTTTGCATGTTGGTTGTGTGTATGAATTTGCTTCCCTTTGAGTGTTCCTAATTGTATCTGTGTCTGTTTGTGTCCTCTTTGTGTCTATGCTCAGTGTCCATATAAGTCTTCCCTGGGGTGTGTGCATGTGTGTGTCCATTGTGTGTGGATGTGTCCTGTGGTACATGCTGGGGGATCCTGTGTTCTCTCATCTGTGTGTTGCTGTGTGTATGTTCTTATCAAGGTATTACTGGTGGCTACAGCATGTGTCCCTGTGAGCTTGGCCATAAGCTCTGCACCTGAGCGCCCACCATAGGCTGTGAGTGCTCTGTACCTGAGTGTGTCCCTGCTTCTGTTCTTGGTATGTTTCCCTGTGAGTCTCTGTGGCTGTTCACCCAGCAACAGGCAGCTGCATAGGCAATATCCCCAGGGGAGATGGGAAGGATAATATGTTCTTCCCTGATCTCCAGGCTGAACCCCTTCTGTGCTGCTCTTCAAGACTTTACTGTCTCCCTGTCAGTCTCATCTCATGCCTCAAGGATGGATGAAATGAAGGGTCAGTTCAAGGACAGTTGGTGACTTGGGGAAGACTCAGACGTCAGAAAGGACTTATAGAATGTGGAGGTGCTGTTTTGGGAGGACTCTATGCCTGTGAGCAGGACTGAGAGGATCCTGGTTTCCTGGAAATAAATAAATGGGTGGATGCATATTGGAGAGAGCTGAAAGGTTCTTGGGTTCCTGAGTCACCTTTGCAAGCCAGGCACTGGAAACCCCTGGAGAGGTCTGAAGTTCCTTTGGGTTCCTAACCCCTGGAGAGCATGTCACAGCTTGCGCATGGGAAATCTCAGCTGACATCTAATAGAGGAAGGTACCTGGGTTGCTCGGAGCATCACTCCTGGACCTCCAATCTCTGGTCATCTACTGAGTGTGCATGGCCACTAGGTAACACTAGGCTCAGTGCTCTCTGCAGTGGGGATGTGGAAAACATGAAGGGATCATATTTAGCACAGGCTCCTGCACAGGATGAATGGAAATCACAGCATCACCATTGATGTTAATGTCAGCGTTTTTCCAATCAGCCCCACCTGATGGAGCACTCACCTGGGCAATGTAAATCTCAAAGAGGCTTGGAGGCAGGGTAGTGACTGCTGTGAATATAACAGAACATGGACGCTGGAATGCTTGTGGTCCATTAACTTCCCAGTCAACTCTCTGAACATGTGCTCTTCACACCCACCACAGTGGGGAAGTCCTGGCAACAGGGAGTTACCCAGGGTCACATCCAGAAGTGGGTTTTGAGTTTTCTGCCAATGACCTCTGACCAAACTCCTTTTTCTGAAATTCACTACAATGAATATTGGGTTTTGGGCAGCCTCAGGACAAAGTCTTGGTAGAAGAGGAGAAAGCAAACCATCCTGACTGACTTATACCATCATTTCCTACCAATCTCCACTCCTCTCCTTTGTCCCTGACCAGCCCTCAAAGGTGGCTGGCACTATGGGGTTACCTTAATGGGGCCCAACCCATAGGTTAGGTTCTGCTACTGACACCTTGATGTTGCCTGCAGCCAGTGATATGCTTTGACCAATGAAATGAGGTGAGAGTCAAGCCTGTCACCTTTAACAGAAGAGTCTGGAACCAGTGAGACAGGCAGCCCTCTCTGTCCATCTCTTGTAACACCCAGCAGGAATCTACATGTTGGCTACTCCTTTATCCTGATTCCAGAAGAACCAGGGTGTTCATGTGTTCTGAACAAGAAAGATACCTTCTTTACTGGAAGCCACTAAAGCTCTGGTGCTGCTTATAACCCACAATAACATCTAGTCCATCCTAATGGGAATGCAGCCCATATTTTACCCTCTAGGAGACAGCAGAGCTTCACATTAGAAGCCAATGCTCTGTTGTTAGAGACATCTGGGTTTAACTTCCAGCCCTGCCTTCATTAACTCTACAATCAGTTAACTTACATTGAGTCTCTGAGCCTGGATTTTCTCCCCATAAAATGCATATTTAAACCATGCCAGGTTGCAAAGACAATTAAATGAAGTAATAATGCAAGTAAAGCATTGAATCCAGGGCCTGGCACTTATAGTAAACATTCAGTAACTGTTAGCTCCTTAATGTCACAATGTGTACTGACCACAGACAGTAGGAACTGTCAAAGTGTTGGTCTATGCAGTCTTTCAAATTTTCTTTTTAAATGAATAGGATAGCATTACATATATTCTCTCATAGCCTGCTTTTTCTCTTAAAAATGTCATATTTTGATGTTTTAAAAAAGCCTATTGGAGTGGCTCAGTTTCTTGAGCGTAGTCCCATGCACAGAAAAATTGCCAGCTCAGTTCTTATTTGAGGGCACCTCCTGTGGTTATCTGCTGCATCTTATTAGGGGGTCATGTGAAAGGCAGCCATTCTCTCCTCTCTGTAAAAGTAAATTAATATACCTTTACATATTTTTATCCATTTAGATTTATAGTCTTCAGGAATAATTGAAATAATACTTTTCACCTGAGGGAGCATTCTAAGGGTCACAGAATCCGAAATAATGTTCCCAAACAAGAGTTTAGTTTTATTGTCAACACTCCCTAGAAAATGTGACCAGCCCTCAAACATAAAGTTGTCAGTTCACAGTGTTATTTGGGAGCCCCAGAATAATATTCACAGTGATCAGTGAATGACTGGGATCCTAGTGCCTCATGGGAGGCTAGATTGCTACATTACCTAAAGGGCCATGCTGGGTTTATCCAATAAAAGCCCAGGAGAGACCCAGTATCCCTGTGCTCATTGGTTGGAGCTTGACTTCCAGGCTCTTTTTTTTGGTGCTGAATTTGAACTTTGCAGTGTGTTCACAGCAACAGAGTCTCCAGTTCTGGGAGCCAAGGCCTCAGAGGCAGTGTCCCCACAGTGCAGTTGTGTGTCTGAGGCTGCTTGAGTCACAACAGGCAGGGATTGAGTCCTCTGTGCATTCCAAACTGCTTTCTCCTTTCAGAGTCAAACCTGGCCTCACCTCATTTACCCTCTAGTCTCAGGTGTGGGTGACTGTCCTGTCCTGCAGCCCAGGTCTCAGCGCCAGAACAGTACGTTGCTTGGGATGCCACATGGTGTGAATGGGTGGAGAGGGTGACAGACTGAAAAGCCATCTTGTAAGGCCATGGTGTTTGACTGAGGAGGGAGGATTGGGAAACCTTGGCCTGTTTTATGTCTAATAGCTACAATGAAGATGAAGCAAAGTTTTGTTTGAGGAATTTTCCTTCTTTTTGAGGAAGCTGCTGCCATCAGTGGTTGTGAATCAAAGCAGGAAAAAGTGTGAATTTGGGAAGCTTTTCTCAAAACTTCTCAGAGGAAGAACATACTAGAAGAGATATGACAGCAGGGAGGGACAGGAAGAAATCTTGTGAAAGCCCCGAGAACATGCAGGCATTACCCAGCCCTGGGCCCTGATCAGCCTGAACCCATTGTTCTCGAGGTGGGTGCCAGGCTCTCAATAGACCTCCAGTTCCCACAGGTTCTAGCAGAAGCAGAGCCACTTGAGGGACTGGATTGTAGAGCTTATTTCAGAGCCTCACAATCTTGTGGCCTCTAAGATAGTGGTGACCCGTAACTGTCCAACCCTTCTTCCATGCCTTGGACCTGGGAACCTTGATGAAACACCAAGCCCAGAATTCTGAGTCCAGGTCTAGCATTATGTGAATGGTTCCTGTTTTTGGCAACCAGTGGAATGGGATGTGAGAAGTTTCTCCAGGTACAGGGTCCTGTATATATAAAGACTTTGACTAAAGACTGAGCTCATTCAGGAACCAGACACAGTCTTTTGTTTGTTTGTTTTTTGTTAATAACTGGTAACAATGAGACAGGAATCTGGTCTAGAAGAGCTTTGTGAAATCTGAAAGTGTGTTCTGCATGTGATGGGAGCAATTGGAGGATTGAAGCAGTAGAGGCAAGTCATGTGACTGAGGTCTCATTGGACCCTCCATGGCTGCAGCATGATGAATAATATAGATGGAGTGAAGGCAAGAAAAGACTAGGATGGAAGCCGCTGTGAGTGTGATGATAACTGGCCCATGATGGTGGCTATGGTGGTGACGTAAGCTTTGGATTCCAGATTGGTGTTTTAGGTGTGGCCACCTGGACTTCTGATTTGGAGATTGAGAGAGAGGTAAGAATCAGGGATGATGTGAAGGTTTACACTTGGCAGCTGGGGGTATGGGAGGACCATCTGCTGAGATGCAGATATTCACATTAGGAAGTGTAATGTTATTTGGGGATACCTAGAGACATGAGTTTAATTTGTTCCGTAACCTTGAGGCATGGGAAACTATGAGACGCTCGAGTCGCAGTAAACTGGTGGGTCGTGTGCAGCCAGCCGATCCGCGCGATTACTGCTATCTCAAATGTTGCTCGTATTTCAAAGCAAAAATTGCTTGCTCAATGGCTCGTATCTCAAAAATCTCATATGTTAGGGCACTCGTATCTTGAGGTACCACTGTATTTCTATATTTTACCTGTTAGGATTTCTGACACTTCAGGGAGCAGTTCATGAGCGTCTGGAACTGTGAGGAGCAGTTCAGAATATAACCTTCTCTAAAATGTAGTTGGGAATGTAGGGACCAGGATGTGGTTGTGGTCATTTTCTTTCTTTTTTTAAAAAAATATATTTTATTGATTTTTTACAGAGAGAAAGGGAGAGAGATAGAAAGTCAGAAACATCGATCAGCCGCCTCCTGCACGCCCCACAGTGGGGATGTGCCCGCAAGCAAGGTACATGCCCCCGACCAGAATCGAACCTGAGACCTTTCAGTCCGCAGGCCGACACTCTATCCACTGAGCCAAACTGGTCTCGGCCATTTTCTTTCTTTTTAATTGAAGACCAAAGAGTGAGTCAAACAGGATGAAACTGCAGCTGTTTCATACTTACTTTTTAATTGCATATTTACTTGATTTTAATTGAGCCTTAATCTGGGGTGTTGTGTCGGTCTGGTTGATTTGCTGAGTGGCAAAAATGGGCATCTGTGAGATTCACTGGTCATGGGTAGAGAGCAATAGGTATTTGGACTTGAGGCTGAAGGCTATGACTGTTAAAGAGACATCAGATGCAGCTCCAGTGCAGTGGTGTCTGCATATCTGAGATCTAATGTGGTTCTCAGTAATTGAGGTTGAAGGAAAACACAGTGAGCGAGGCCTTCACAGCAGAACTCAAGGCTGCTTCAATGAGTGTGGACTCTTAGAGTTGCTGTAGAACTTAATCCTGTTTGAATTTGCTAGACAGACACTAATCTACACAAGGTAAGTAATGAGTAAGACTTCAAGGAGATCACCATGGGAGCTGTGGATGTGGGAGAGTGGGTGTGACATAGATGTGGGAGAAGGAATGATGTGCCATTGGAGTAGTCATATTCCTTCAAAGTTAAAGGGCCGTGACATTGAAATAGAGGAAATGAAGTTTGAGTCCATTTCTGGTGGTGTCTGGAAATATGATATGGTGAATGTCAGATTAATTCCTGAAAAGAGGATATGTTGTGGTGGTACATTCCTGGTCCAGAGCTTCAGTGAAATTTATGTGCACACCTACCTTTTGTTGTTGAGGGTTGTTACAGTGATCAGTAGGAATGAGATAGCATAATCAGTGTCTTCTGGGCTTGAAAATATCCATTAGCGTGGAGAGGGTAGAAGGATAAGAGAGAAATACATTATAGAGATGGTGGGTTAGAGTTTTGGAAAGAAGATAATTAGGAAATAAACAGTGGTCATTATGGCACATTTGTGTTACTTTTGTAGGTGTGCCTCTGGGAAAGCAGCTGTATGAGAAGTGTGGTTCAAAGAATTACGTGAAGCAGGTAGTGCAAAGTGATGGACTTTGAACCATGGGGTTGGGAACAAAAGGTTGAACAATGATACCATAACCTTGTGATACCCTGAGTCTGGAACAAGAAGGGGATTTCCTGTCAAGAACAGTGTCAAGAAGAATCCAAGACGGCAGCATAGGTAAACACCTACACTGCTGCCTTGCACAACAATTTCAAAACTACAACTAAAAGATAGAACGGACATCATCCAGAACCACAGGAAAGCTGGCTGAGTGGAAATTCTACAACTAGAGGGAAAGAGAGGGGCTCACAGAGACCCAGAGGAGCTGCAAAAAGCTGAGGTACAGAGACATGCGCATGGAGAGAGCAGGTGCCGGAGTACCTGGCTGGCTTTCTCTGGCAGGAGGGAAACGGAGACTCTCAAGGGCTTTGAACCACTTATCCTATGACACTAAACCCCAGATCCAGTCGAAATGCATACGGGGGGAGTTTAGACTGTGAAAAGGGAGAAGGGCACGGAAATTTAGGGGAGTCGCAAAAGATCAGAGGCCTGATGGCGCGCATGGCGTGCATAGGACAGACTGCTGATTGTGCTGCTGGCTTTCGTGAGTGTGCGGTAGACACACCCTCCCAACTGTGCCACTTCTGACTCCACTAAGCCCCAGTTTTGGGTGAAACCCTGGGGACCCAGACTGTTATGCTCCTGGAGCGCAGGTGAGCTGGAAAGGCAGCAGTCTAGAGCCACTGTGAGAGAGTGTGCACAAACAGGGACTGCATCAGCAATTACCCAGTTATGTGAGACTCAGGGGCCGTGAAGGGCCGGGCCAACTGGAAGGCAAGGTGGTCCCTTAAGCCCTGAGACTCCACCCATCCCATGCTCAACAGAGAGGCTTTTGCGGTGTTGCAAGTCTGGTATCATAAGGCTGAATCCAACAAAGAAGTTCTCCCGGCATAGTGAAAATGCCGAGACAAGGGAAGGGATCACAAACAAAAGAAATGGAGGAAAACAAACGACTGGATATAGAATTCAAAACCATGCTTATAAGGTTTTTCAAGAATATTCTAGAAAAGTTGGATAAAGTTAGCAAGACCCAAGAGGAGATAAAAAAGAACCAACTAGAGATGGAAAAGGTCCAACTAGAAATTAAATATACACTGACTGAAATAAAAAATATTATACAGAGTCTTAACAGCAGACTAGAGAAAGGCAAGAATCAAGTCAAAAATTTGAAATATAAAGATTCAGAAAACACTCAACTGGAAAAGCAAGAAGAGAAAAGAATCCAAAAATGTGAAGATAATGTAAGGAGCCTCTAGGACAGCTACTCAGAATTGTGGGGGTGCCAGAAGAAGAGAGAGAGCAAGATACTGAAAACCTACTTAAAGAAATAATGACTGAAAACTTCCCACATCTGGTAAAAGAAATAGACTTACAAGTCCAGGAAGCACACAGAACCCCATATAAAAGGAATCCAAAGAGGACTATACCAAGACACATCAGAATCAAAATACCAAGAGCAAAAGACAAAGAGAGAATATTAAAAGCAGCAAGAGAAAAACAGTTCATTACCTACAAGGGAGCACCCATATGACTGTCAGCTGATTTCTCAACAGAAACGATGCAGGCCAGATGGGAGTGGCAAGAAATATTCAACGTGATGAATAGCAAGAACCTACAACCAAGAATAATCTATCCAGCAAAGCTATCATTCAGAATTGAAGGTCAGATAAAGAGCTTCACAAATAAGAAAAAGCTAAAGGCGTTCATCAACTCCAAACCAGTATTATATGAAATGCTGAAAGGTACTCTTTTAGAAGAGAAAGAAGAAAAAGGTAAAAGCCAAAAAATTATGAACAACAAATACATATATATCAACAAGTGAATATAAAAATTAAGTGAATTTAAAAATTGATCAACAGAATAAACTGGTGAATATAATAGAATCAGCAGCACAGAAAGGGAGTGGACTGATAATTCTCAGGGGGGAAGGAATGAGACTGGACAAAAATAATACACCTATGGATGAGGTCAACGGGAGGGAGGTAAGGGCAGAGGGAAGGGTGGGAGTTGGGTGGAGGGGAGCTATGGAGGGGAAAAAGAGAAACTGTGGAGGGGCAAGGACCAGACTGCGTTTCCCCACAAAGAGTGACTCAGGGTCAGAGTGACCTCAAGCCTGGGGGAGAGAAGGAAAGGGAGTTTCTCAGCTAGACATCCTGTGATATAGAACAGAACACTAGGTGCTTAAAGGCACCCCTGGCCTTGAGAAGCCTTGAAGTCTGACAAACAACTCCTTCAAGGACAACCGCTATCTAGACTGCTTACTTGCATAACCAAAAAGCTTAGACAAAGAGTCAGTATAGGAAATTTAGTAATGCTTAGCCAATTAAAATTTGCCAAGTCCTCCTGCGCTGAGGATAAAAGGCACTTGCTGCAGAGGTTCGGGGCTCTCGTGCTTCCCTGCTGTGTCAGTGGAACTGGGAGCCCGGACTCGAGTTCGTAATAAAGGCTTCCTAAATTTCCTAATTGACTGTCTGGTGGTCGTCTGTCTCCGGTCGCCCCCATTACAAAACAAATGTAATAATCTGAATAATAAAGATTTAATTTAAAAAAAGAACAGTGTCAAATCACTCACAATCAACTTATGGACACCATCTCTCCCTATCCTATGTCCATGACAACCACTGTTTTGAAAAGGGGTGTGGTCTGCATAGGAGTTCCAGAGCAGAGGTATCATATACAAGATTATTTGCCCTTATTCTTGAGGGAATACACAGCATGAACTGGAATAGAAGGAGAGAATGACTTTGCCTGGAATCTTGTCTGATGTGGGGTATTGAGGGAGCAGATGGATGTGTAGGTTGGGAAATATTATGAACATAAAATCCTTGGAGAAAAAGTCTTTATGGACTGAACTCTGCCCATTATGACAGAATATGAACTTTGAGGACGTGGCTATCACCTTCTCTGAGGAGGAGTGGGGGATTCTGGATGAGGCTCAGAGACTTATGTACTGCAAGACGATGGTAGAAGTGTTTTGCACTGGTTACATCTGTAGGTAAGACCTTCACATCTCTCCTAGCGTCCTGTAGTGATATCTTCTCGTTCTTCTCCGGATGTAGCTCTCACAGCCAGACCATGAACTGTCCTTGTTTTCCCCCATTGTCCTGACTAATGTGCTGCGGCTGTGAGTGTTGAGTAAATTGGAGAGACCTGAGCAACGTTTTCCATGAATATCCCTCACATCCATAGTCTCAAATGGTGCGGGAAGTGTCTGGGGTTCAGGATTGTTGCAAACAACTCAATGGGCCCAGCTTTCAGTTTCTCTCTCTGAGAGGGTATCTTTGTCCACATCCATGGTTTCCACTTCTGCACCATTCTTACAGCTAAAGGCTCTTTGTGACTGACTGTTATGCTCTTTACTTGCATAAACCATGGGCAGTTCTTGAAAGACCTCCTTCCATTGTTTGTAATATTCTGTTCCCTGATTACTATTGTATGCTGTCTTGCTGTGGGTCAGTGCTGCCTACTCACCTCTGTTATCTTTCAATAAAACTCAGAATATGTGTTCTATGTGCTTGTACAGTAGAAGTTGCAAGGAGTACTCTCTTTTTTCATAGGGTGAACATGCAGGATGATGTAAAGGACTACCTGGCCCTCCAGAGTTGCAAGTGGGGGGAGGTATGTCATAAGGATGGTGTTGGAATCATACCAGGAGCGTGCTTACATACCAACAAGTTTAGGGTGAGGTGCCACTGGCAGCATCTCATTTCTACCTTTTCATTTCCATGCTTGAAACTTCCATGATTTATCTTTTTATCTGTGCCTTCCTGAATTCTTCTTACCTTCACCTTTTTGCCCTTTTCCTCTGAACTGCTCTTTCTGCAGTATTCTCAAATATTGATCTGCATAAGTGTTATGAGGTGCAAAGACGTGCTTCATTAGACCTTGACACAATCTTCTCATTTCTTGAATTTTACGTGGAATAAGATGTAAACAACCTTCTGCACAGCTGGCCCATGTAACCAGCAGACAAGCCCTGTTGAGCACTGTTAGCAAAAGAAAGAGCAGATGATCCAGCTTCTGTTCCATGTGGTTCTTGCTATGTTTGTTTCATATTTTGTGTGAGGTTTTAACTATATGACAATCTTCGCTGGTCCAGATCTTCACAGCAGCACCTTATCAATATTTCCTTCTGATATTTTACTGTCAGACGATTGCAGGAACCAATGTGTAATGTGGAAGACACTTTTGTAATGAGACTTCTCCTGTCACCACAGTTGACATTGATTTCATCACCATTTTTCTGTTTTCAGGTTGTTGGCATAAAACGTATGATGTGAAGGATTCTTCAGAGCATAGTGTATCTGTACAAGGGGAGTCAAAGGTTAGTGCTCCTAAGTCAGCTCCAGCAACCCAGAGGACCCATCTCTGTGGGACATGTTTCTTTGTGTTCAAAGATATTTTGCACCTGACTGAGTCACAGGCAGTAGACTTTAAGCAGAAAGGCTTCTTCAGTCAAGCATGTGTGAGAGGTTTCTGTTTCAGTGCAAATCCTCCCCATCAACAGAAGGATACCAGTGGAGAGAAGCCCTGGAAAGAATCTGTAGACAGGGCCTCATTTGTGACCAAGTGCAGTTTCTACTTTTCAGGGCTGCCTTCATCCAGTATAAGGAGGTTGGGGAAGACTTCATAGCCATCTCAGACCTTCTCCAGCACAAGGCGATGCTCAACACTCAGGAGCCCCACAGCCGTAGTGAGATTTCAGAGGAATTTCTCAATAGAAAAAGGTATTACCAATGGGATGAAGGTGAAAAAGCTGCCAGCCACAACCAGAACCTTTTTCAACATCAGTGCATCTGCTCCGGAGAAGTGAAATATGAGTGTAATTTATGTGGGGAAGTGTTTTCATGTATCTTTAACTTCATTAGACATAGGAGAGTCACACTGGAAAAAAGCCCCATGACTGTACCGATTGTGGGAACCTTTTCATTCAAATGTCTCATCTCATTAAACACCACAGAGTTCACACTGGAGAAAAGCGTTACAAATGCAGTGAATGTGGAAAATCATTTAGGCTCAATAATAGCCTCATAATCCACAAGAGGGTTCACACTGGAGAAAAGCCGCATGAGTGTAGTGAGTGTGGGAAATAATTTAGGCAGAAAATTCACCTTATTAGCCACCAGAGAGTTTATACTAGAGGAAAACCTTACAAATGTAGTGCATGTGGGAAATCTTTTAGGTACAGCAATAACTTGCTTATTCACCAGAGAGTTCACATTGGAGAAAAACCTTATCAATGTAGTGACTGTGGGAAGTCCTTCAGTCAAAAATCTAGTCTCATTCAACACTACAGAATTCACATGGGAGAAAAACCTTATGAGTGCAGTGAATGTGTGAAGTTCTTCTGCAGAAGCTCTAATCTCATTCGACACCAAAGCGTGCACACTGGAAAAGGGCCTCATGGGTGTATTGGATGTGGGAAATCTTTTCACTACAAATCTTTCCTCATTAAACACTTGAGAGTACACACTGGAGAAAAGCTTTAAATATGCAGGGAATTTTTTATTTTCTCACTCAGAATAATGACACCAGATGAGAAGCTTTTACACCATTTACCTGAATGCAAACCTTTTTTTTATCAGGATTTATACTCTGCTAGATGCCTCCTAAGTTTGAGGTGTGACAATCTCAGAAATTGGATCTTACTAGATAATCTACTCATGACTACAACTGGAATTATGTTATTGGAAGAATTTTCTGGAAGATATTTCACCCTTACCACCTGACTCACCTGAAGAGTGTGCATCCATCACAACCCCTGCATAATCTGGGGTTGTGCTTGAGAAAAGTTTGAATATTCTGAGCTCCTGGATGAACCATCATACCTTTATTTCTGACCAGAGAATTGACCTGGCCCAGGTTTTGTCCAGAGCCCACATCCTCCACCAAGAAGTGCTACCTCTTTCAGGGACATTGTGTGTCTCACATTATGTGAGAATTGCAGCATGATCTCCCGATTCATAGGTTGATGGTCAATCTCTGAGCCACACCAGCTGGAATATAGTATCTAAGAAAAAATGTTAAATATGTATTTCTTGCCAAAACTGGTTTGGCTCAATGGATAGAGCGTCGGCCTGCGGACTGAAAGGTCCCAGGTTTGATTCCAGTCAAGGGCATGTACCTTGGTTGCAGGCACATCTCCAGTGGGGGCGGGGGGGTGCAGAAGGCAGCTGATTGATGTCTCTCTCTCATCGAAGTTTCTAACTTTCTATCCCTTTCCCTTCCTCTCTGTAAAAAATCAATAAAATATATTTAAAAAATATATGTATTTCTTCTTGTTGATAGTAGTACCGATGTCTCCCATTCCCCCTTATATATATTCTGTTGTTTGTCTGTCAGTACGAACCAGGCAAGCAAACTTCCAGTCTCATCTCCTCCTCCAGCACCACTTGTGGGGCCTCAACCCCAATTCTCACTGAGGTCATTGGCTGGAATGAGTCCTACTCTAGGCCTTTGCAAAAAACTACATTAATCAGAAAGCACTGCACCAGGGTGAGGTGGTCAAGAGCATGTTGGTGTCTGCACATCCAGTCAGGGTGAGACTTCCTGCGTCCTCCCTCTGGTGGCCATTTTGGCTTGTTCACAGACTCACAGCGTCAGCGTTCTAGTGGCGAGTAGGAGGAGGTGAGGGAGGCGGCATCCCACTGGGCAGGTTGTGTCTGAGGCTGGTTGACCCCAGCCTGCGGGACTGGGGTCTCCGTGCCTCCTGCCTCTTCTCCGCTGAGAGTTCCACTCAGCGTCACCCCATTGACCCTCCTACCTCCTGCACACCACCTACTGGGGGGATGTTTCCGCAACCAAGATACCTGCCCTTGACCAGAACATTGTACCCTTCAGTCCCCTGGCCAACACTTTATCCACTTAGCCAAACTGCTTAGGCAACCAGCAGCTTCTTATTAATCCTTCTTGCATATCACTTATATTCAGACAATAAAACCCATGTATTATGTGCACGATGCTGTAGCAATGGGACTTCTTCTGTTCTTAGAGTTAATATTCAGTTCCTCCTCATTTCTTTCTCTTAAAGTTGTTGGCATGAAAGAGATGATAAGGAGGTCTGTCCTGAGAAGTCCATATCTATACATGATGAGTCTCAGGTCAGGGCTTCTAAGACAGCTCCAGCAACCCAGAGGACCCATCTGTGTAAGCACTGTGTCTCAATGTTCAAAGATGTTCTACACCTGACTGAGTCACAAGCAGCAGACTTTGAGCAGAAAGGCTTCTTCAGTGGTGCATGTGGAAGAGACTTCTGTTTCAGTGCAAACCCTCACCAGCTACAGAGGGAAGCCAGTGGAGAGAAGCCCTGGAAAGAATCTGTGGACAGGGCCGTGTTTGTGTCCAGGTGCAATTTCTCCTTATCTTGGGTGCCTTCAACCAGCAGAGATGCTGGAGAAAACTTCCCAGCCACCTCAGACCTTTTCCAGCACCAGACCCCTCTCAACACTGAGGAACCACACAGTGGCCGTGAGGTTTTACAGGTATTTGTGGGAAAAGTCCTCTCTAGACATGCAACTGTCAAAAATGATGTTGCAGAATGTTGTTCAGCATCAGGGTGTCTGTTCTGGAGAATTGAAATATGAATGTGATAAATGTGGGAAAGTTTTTAAATGAATCTTTCACTTCATTCGACATGGAAGAATTCACACTAGTAGAAAAAGCTGTGAGTGCTGACTGTGGGAAGTCCTTCAAGAGAATTTGTCACCTCTCTGAACACAAGAGAGTTCATACTGGAGAAAAGCCATATAAGTGTATTGATTGTGGGAAGTCCTTCAGGAGGAGCTGTAAGTTCTCTGAACACAAGAGAATTCACATTGGTGAAAAACTTTTTGCATATAGTGATTGTGGGAAGTTCTTTAGATGAAAGTCTACCCTCATTCAACACTCCAAACTTCATACTGGAGAAAAGCCATGTGAGTGTAGTGATTGTGGAAAGTCCTTTAGAGAAAGATGTTCATTCATGGACCACCACAGAAGTCACAATGGAGAAAAACCGTATAAGTGTAATAAATGTGGGAAATGGTTTAGCAGCAAACCTAGCCTTATTAGACATCTGAGAGTTCACATTGGAGAAAAGCCTTAACTGTGCAGGGGATGTTTTAACTTTCTCTACAACTCTGAAGGAGACTTAAATCCATTTACCTGAAGAGAAACCCCTTTTATCTGAATATACACTGTGGGAAATTCCTCCTAAGTTTGAGATACAAGTGAGGCTTGAAAGAGCTGCACTGCACTTGCTAATTCCTGAATACTTCTACCTCATTGATGTCACTGCGAATATTTGTGGCTGAAGTGATCTCCTCTACCACCTGGCTCACCTGAACCACCCCCTGGTGCTCAGGGAAAGGAATTCTGTGTTCTCATTTGTGCTTTAGAAATTTCTGAATACTCTGATAGTCTTGGCAGGATCCTCATTCGTTTTTGTCTGTCTAGAGAATTGACCTGATGCAGGTTTCCCCCAGAGCATCAGTCATCAGCTAAGAAGTGCTACCTCTTTCAGGAACATTGTGGGTCTCACATTATGCTGTGATGAAGTGCTTCAGGTTCCAATTCACCAACCTGCAAACCGCTTGCTGTCCTCTGCTCTGGTTTATGATCTTTTGTAAAGGTGTTTTTTATTTGTAACTCTAATTTTCTTGGTTCTTTTAATTCCCTGGGATTATTGAAAGGAAAATAGTGCTCTGTCAGCATGGAGAGGTGAACAGATATGGTAGGATCCCAAACCTTTTGTGCTTTGGAGAGCACAGCATGATTTCAGAACAGCACTCTTTGTCCACTTATGCATGACATTGTGGTTCTAATTTGCAACCTGATGCCTCTTTTATTGATGTCATGGTCACCCAGAAAAAGAGGCCTTTGTAGTCCTTCTGTGAACAATATGAATTGTATTCTCTGTTCATGGCATTTATTGCACAACTCTCAGCAATGTTTCAGGGGATTCCTACCCACATACTGTAAAGGAGCCATGTGTCACAATGTATAAAATTTCATAGGCTGGTGCCATTTTCTGTAAGACTAAGGTTTAGATTGAACCACAATTATAACAGAAGCACTGTTCATAGTGAGTGGAAAGACCGGAGTAAATTAGATGGGAAGTGCCTCTTTTGAACATTATCCACAAATGGTCAGAGTTCTTGGGTTCTGTGACCTTTGTGCACAGACATTCTCAGGATCTCCATCACTGTTTTCTGTAACTGAGGTCATTGGAAGAGGAAGCAAACAGTTTTGTAGACTTTTGTGGCTTCTCTAGGGTGTTCTCCTTAAGGTGTACTCAGCAGGCAAGAACTCAAAGCTCATCCTGTAATGAGTCCCAGGCTGTGTCTTTTGTAGCCAGTCATCATTTTTATTGATTTGGATGGCAATAGTCTTCACTGCAGTCCAGTATTTGCTTTCACTGGACACAGACTGGTTCTCCCAGGAAATTAGGAGAGAGATGGTAGAGCCCAGATAGAGTTGCCATTTTAATTTTCCAACAAGACAGGAATATCTAGATCTTTATTTGACAGTACTTTACAGTGCTTTATTTTGGTACATTTATCACTGAAATCTAACAAAATACTTTTCTTATGTGTAGTATTTGGTGAGCTGGAACATTTGGATCAAGCTCTAAAATGGTCACATGTGAAATAAACTTATCTCTTTTTTATTTATTTTTCCTCTATTGCCCTCCCCACCCCCCAGTACATGCCCTCCTCCGTCTTCTCCCCCCCACCCCCACTTTCCCCCATTGCTCTGTATCCACTGGCTATGCATACAAGTCCTTTGGTTAATCTCCTATAGGCCCTTCTTCCCCAACTTCCCCTGCCTTCCCACTGTAGCATGACAGTCTGTTCATTGCTTCTTTGCCTCTGCATCTGATTCCCCTCACCCCTCCCTGATTCTTGTCTTTAAAAACATCTTGCCCCTGTAGGCTGGAAATAAACCCACCAGAGCAAAAGAAAAATGATTGAGTCCCAATTTCAATGTCTGATAGCTTTGAGACCCAGTTTCAATGTCAAACAGTTCCTTATGTGTACATGTCATCAATGGTATCTGGATAGTGGACAAATGGTGGCAATACGGGTCGACCCTCTCTAGTTTGGTCCTGGGCATCCTGTAGCAATGCTCAGCTGCTAACTGCTCACATGGCAAGGCGTCATCAGCGTTTTCCATCTCTGGACTGTTTCTCCTCTTGCCTTCATGGTTGGCGCAGACCTGTCAGTTCCTCTCTGTTGCAGGAGTCCACTTGGTCTTGGAGTTGTTTTCTGAAAGTATATAAACATATTCTCCACCAAGAGTTAATAAAGGAATCTTTTCTATCAGATTGACTTGGGGTCCTTTTTATTTTTGCCTACCCACATTTCCTTTGGCTTATTTTGACACCATGTGTGTTTTTCATGGGTATCTTGCTGTTAGCATTACAAATGGAAATTAATTTTCTAAAGTGAAAATTTTCCAAATGTAATTTACTTACCAGATATTTTTCCTTACATGATATTATCTTACCCCCCATTTTTTGATTAATGGAGAATTTGGTAAAATTTTTTACTGCAATCTTGATAACTTTAAATTTTAAATTTTTATACACAAATATGCCTGTTTTCTGTTCATTACATATTAAGCAATTTTACCATGAGATGAGCTATCAATAGAAATTTTAATTAATACTTTAGAAACAGCTTTTTTGTCCAGTACAGTTAAATTTTCTTGGGTGTTCACTTATTTCAGTTTGCCAATTTAAATTAATCTGAAAGCCTGAAAACTTGATAACTCTTTTACGTCAAATTTAATACTCTACCAACAATCTTAGATTACCCTGTATATATTAGTGGAAAGGTTTATTTGTTTATGTGATGTATCACGTTTCTTGATTTGTGGATATTGTACCATCCTTGCATTCCTGGGATGAATCCTACTTGGTCCTGGTGTATGATCTTTCTGATGTACTGATGGATCCAATTTGCTAGAATTTTGTTGAGGATTTTGGCATCTATGTTCATGAGAGATATTGGTCTGTAATTCTCTTTCATTGTGTTTTTATTGGGTTTTGGTATTAGGGTGATGTTGGTTTCATAAGAGGAGTTTGGAAGTGTTTCTTCCTCTTGAATTTTCTGGAATAGTTGGAGAAGAATGGGTTTTACTTCTTCTATGAATGTTTGGTAAAATTCCCCTGTGAAGCCATCTGGTCCTGGGCTTTTTTTTGCTAGAAGCTTTTTGATGACTGCTTCAATTTCTTCCTTAGTTATTGGTGTGTTGAGATTTTTAGAATCATCCTGTGTGAGTTTTGGAAGGTTGTGTTTTTCTAGGAATCTGTCCATTTTCTCTAGGTTGTGAAATTTGTTAGAATACAGTTGTTCATAATAGTTTTTAACAATCCTTTGTATTTCTGTGGGGTCTGTAGTTATTTCCCCTCTCTCATTTCTGATTTTGTTTATTTGGGTCCTCTCTCTTTGCTTCTTGGTGAGCCTGGCTAGAGGTTCATCAATCTTGTTTATTTCGAAGAACCAGCTCTTTATTTTGTTGATTTTTTGTATCGTTTTTTGTTTGTTTGTTTATTTTTTGGTCTCTATGTCATTCATTTCTGCTCTGATCTTTATTATTTCCTTCCTTCTGCTCACAGTGGGCTCTTCTTGTTGCTCTCTTTCTAATTCTTTGAGTTGTTGAGTTAGGTGATTCATTACCATTTTTCTCTGTTTTTTGAGGTAGGCTTGTAGAGTTATAAACTTCCCTCTCAGCACTGCTTTCATTGTGTCCCATAGCATTTGCGTTGTTGTGTTTTTATTGTCATTAGTCTCCAGAAAAATTTTAATTTCTTCTTTTATCTGATTTATAACCCAATTATTGTTTAGTAACATGCTATTCAACGTCCAAGTGTTTGAATTTTTTGGAATGTTTTTATTGTAGTTTATTTCTAATCTTATGCCATTGTAGTCTGAGAAAATGCTTGATATGATTTCAATCTTTTGGGGAGACTTTTCTTATGACCCAATATGTGGTCTATATTTGAGAATGTCCCATGTGCACTTGAGAAGAATGTGTATTCTGTAGCTTTGGGGTGAAATGCTCTGCAGATGTCAATTAGGTCCATCTTATCTAGTGAGTTATTTAGAATTGTGGTTTCTTTTCTGATTTTTTGTCTAGAGGATTTGTCCAGAGATGTCAGTGGTGTATTAAAATCCCCTACTATGATTGTATTGTTGATCTCTCCCTTGATATCCTCCAGAAGTTTTTTTTATGTATTTAGGAACTCCTGTATTAGGTGCATATATATTTACCAGAGTTATATCTTCTTGATGAATTGTTCCTTCTAGTATTATGTAGTGGCCTTTCTTATCTCTTATAATAACCTTTTCTTTGAGGTCTATTTTACCAGATATAAGTATCGCTACCCCAGCTTTTTTTCTCATCTCTATTTGTCTGAAAAATATTTTTCCATCCCTTCCCTCTCTGTGTGAATCTTTTTCTACGAGGTGGGTCTCTTGTAGACAGCAAATGTATGGGTCCTGTTTTCTTAACCATTCAGTTACCCTATGTCTTTTGATTGGTGCATTTAACACATTTACGTTTAATGATATTATTGACAGGTTCGTGTTTGTTGTCATATTTTTCCTTAGTGTTTGTGGGTGTTTTTGTTTTGTTTTGTTTTTTATTTTTGCCTTTCTCTTTCTTCTTTTTAAAGCAGTCCCTTTGGCATTTCTTGCATTATTGGTTTGATAGTGAGAAACTCTCTTAGCCCTTTCTTGTCTGTAAAGCTCCTGATTCCACCTTCAATTTTGAATGATAGTCTTGCTGGGTATAGTATTCTTGGGTTCAGACCCTTGTTTTGCACTACTTTATATATTTCATTCCATCCCCTTCTGGCCTGGTATGTTTCTGTTGAGAAATCAGTTGATATTTTAATAGGAGATCCCTTGTAGGTAACTTTCGGTCTCTCTCTGGCAGCCTTTAAGATTCTTACTTTGTCGTTAGTGTTCGCCAGTTTAATTATGTTGTGTCTTGGTGTCGGTTTATTGGGGTTCAGTTTGTTTGGGACTCTGTGTACTTCTTGGACTTTCATATTTTTTTCCTTGCCATGAGCAGAAAAATTTTCTGTCATTATTTCTTCAAATAGGTTTTCTATTCCTTGTTTTTCTTCCACTCCTTCTGGTATCCCAATTAAGCATATGTTGTTTCGTTTTGTGTTGTCCCAAAGCTCCCTTAGGCTCTCTTCTTGTTTTTTAAGTCTTTTTTCCAGTTGTTGCTGTGTTTGTGTGTTTTTTCCTACCTTGTCTTCTAATTCGCTGATGCGGTCCTCAGCCTCTTCTAGTCTACTGTTTAGGCCTTCCATTGTGTTCCTTATTGCAGCTATGTCATTCTTCATCTCCTCTTGGTTTTGTTTCATGTTGGTGACATTATCATTCAGCTCCTTATAGTTCTCATTGAGTTGTGTGATCTTGTCATTGAGTTGTGTGTATTTGTCTTCCATCCTTTTAAACATCCTTAAAACCATTACTCTGAATTCTTTCTCTGAAAGGCTGCTCACTTCAATTTCATCTAATTCCCTTTCTGGTGATTCCTCTTTTTCTTTCCTTTGGGGATTGCTTTTACGTCTTCCCATGTTTTTCTTTAATGTTTTAATTGTAGATCTAATTGTTTTACTACTCAAGTTTTATTGGGGGGATGGGGATGGCGCTACTGGTCTATTCTCTCAGTTCTCCTGTATTTGTTAATTTATTGTAGTTTCCTACTTGAGCTATTTGGGTTCTCTTGATGTAGATCTGCGAGACTGAGCAGCACAACTGTGGTGTCAAGAAGTTGGCAGCAATAGAGAGGAGTGTCCCTATTTTTGCTGTTTTGCACCCTTAATTGAGATCACGCATGCCCAGCGGGGATACACAGTTTCACCAAGGACTCGTCTGTCGGGGTGATGTGCTTCAGGGGCCTACACCCTGGAGAGGCATGGCTGTGGTGTCCAAAGTTAAAAAATCACACCCAAGGGTGCTCCCACGGGCTCCTAGGCACTGTTTAGCGGGTAGACCACCATAAACGTGCTGCTGAAAACCTGCCTTGGGTGGCAGCCTCGAGGGTGCACCCAAATACTGGTGACCAGGGAGCTCCACAAACCAGATAGGAGGACACGCCACAGACAGGGCGACCAGAACACGCAAATGCAGGGTTTAGGGCACCACAGACAGGACGACCCTGACTCACAAACACAAGGACTATCGTGCTTCACGAACTGGTGCAAAGGCACGCTGCAGACGTGTGTGGAAACGCATTGATCTGGGGGTTCTGCAGGCAGGGAATAGTGTGTAGCCGCAGCTGAAACCACAGATGGGGCAACCCTGATTCCCAAACACAGGGACTAGGGTGCTTCACAAACTGGTGTGAAGGCACGCTGCACAGGGTACGCGCGGTGACCAGAGAGATCACAAGCCTGGACCCCTGTGTGGCCACTGCTGCAGCCCACCGATGTCGCTTGGGAGGGGGAGGTTGCACTCACTGCTTTGGAGGCGGAGGTTCCAGGGTCTGTGGGAATGCAGGATCCAAGGGAATGCAGGGTGTCCGGGTCTGCGGGACTCTGGTTGGAGTGGCTGTTGGGTTGCAGGGCAGCTCCAATGCCTGTCTATCTGGTGGTGTTGGTGAGTTCCCAAAGAAAGGCCCTGTTTCCCTTTAAGATGGCATGGGCTCCGTGCCCAAGTTCCACTGTCCTGGGAGTGAAAGCCGCGATTTCAATCTCTCCCTGTCCAAGAGAGCCTGGACTGCCAGCCCCCACTGCTCCCGTGAGATTCAACTGTCCCTCACTCAATCACACTCCAACCACACACACCCATACGCTCTCTTTTTGTCCCCTCACTCACATACTCTCCCTCACCTCCATCCTGCCAGCCGCCATCATCCCCCATACCTGTCTAAACTTATCTCTCACTCATACACAGGTTAGGGCAAAAACAAGCATACAGATGTGAATATGCAAAACACAGAGTGTACTCTCTATATTTCTAAATAAGTATTTTATATATTTAAAAGTATTTTTATTGACTTTTCACAAAGAGTGGAAGGTAGAGAGAGGGAAAAATGGTGATATTAGAAAGAAACATAAAACAACTGCCTCCTGCATGCCACCTACAGGGCATTCAAGCAGGCATGGACTCTGAGGTGGAATGGAATAGTGATCTTTCAGGGCAAGGGATGGTCTCACTGGCAGCGAAGAGTTTCTTCTTCTATTTATATTTTTAAATCATTGTATTAATTTCCATGCCAACAGTTCTACACCCACTTTTGCCACACCCTGTATTGACATCCTCCTACCCTTTCATAATCTCTCTCTGCTTTCCCCAACCCTCCATACAGTCATTTGTTTTCCTTCTTTACAAGACTAGTTCATATTTTTTTTATAATTTTATAATCACTAAAAGGTGTGTACTCTTTAACAAAGATTGGTTTCCTTCATGCTACATGGTTATTTTGAGGTTCAACACTATGCTTATGTAAAAATTTCATTATATTTTATTGCTGAGTAGTAGTATGTTCTATGGATTGCAACTTTATCTTATTGGTCTGCCTATGGTTTGGGCTATTTCCAGGTTTGGGGTAGTATAACAAATCTGCTGGCTATGTTTACCTTCAGTTCTTTATATAGAGGTATATTTTACTTGTCGAACTGATGCAGTGTAGGTGAATGTTTTACCTGTAAATATATCTGGAACTGTGATCTAAAATAGTCATTGCCTTTGCCTTCCCACCCATCAATGGTAGTGAAAATTCTTTTTCCACAAGCCTACCAGAACCTGTGGCGTATAATATTTTTAAATGGTCTGCTGAGAAATGAGTACAGCGTTAACTTGCTTTGTTTTAATTTCATTTCCCTAAGAATTTTTTAAAATATATTTTATGGATTTTTTACAGAGAGGAAGGGAGAGGGATAGAAAGTCAGAAACATCGATGAGAGAGAGACATCGATCAGCCGCCACCTACACGCCTCCTACTGGAGTTGTGCCCACAAGCAAGATACATTCCCCCAACCAGAATCAAACCTGGGACCTTTCAGTCCGAAGGTTAATACTCTATCCACTGAGCCAAACCGGTATCGGCTCCCTAAGAATTTTTTATGGTGAGTGTTTTTTCATGTGTTTATTTACACTGTCTTTATCTCCTTTGTTGAAATGTCTGGTCAGACTCTGCTGCCAATTTTTAAAATGTATTTATTATTTTAACCATTAGGAGTTTGCTGCAGCATTTCAGACATTTTTATTTCACCAATTTTTCAGTGACTCAACTGACTTTTTGAGCTACGTATTTTGAACTGTATGTTTTGACTATTAGAAGCAAAGTTGTTCTTCACAAACTTAATCCTAAGTGCAATTTTAAAATTACATATTTTTATATTTTTTAAATAAATCTTTATTATTTCTCCCCTATTGCTCCCCGCCACCCGGGACCCACTCCCTCCCCAATTGTCCTCATCCGTAGGTGTGCAATTTTTGTCCATTCTCTCCCTGCAACCTCCTCATCCCTTTTCCTCTGAGAATTGTCATTCCACTCCCTTTCTATGTCCCTGATTCTATTATATTCACCAGTTTATTCTGTTCACCAGATTTTTAATTCACTTGATTTTTAGATTCAATTGTTGATAGATAAGTATTTGTTGCTCATACTTTTTATCTTTACCTTTTTCTTCTTCTTTCTCTTCTTAAAGAATACCCTTCAGCGTTTCATATAATACTGGTTTGGTTTTGATCAATTCTGTTAGCTTTTTCTTATCTGTGAAGCTCCTTATCTGACCTTCAATTCTGAATGATAGCTTTGCTGGGTAGAGTAATCTTGCTTGTAGGTTCTTGCTATTCATCACTTTGAATATTTCTTTTTTAAAAAATATATGTTATTGATTTTTTTACAGAGAGGAAGGGAAAGATATAGAGAGTTAGAAACATCGATGAAAGACATTGATCAGCTGCCTCTTGCACGCCCCCTACTGGGGATGTGCCCACAACCAAGGTACAGGCCCTTGACCAGAATCGAACCTGGGACCCTTCGGTCTGCAGATCAACTCTCTATCCACTTAGACAAACCGGTTTTGGCCCCTTTGAATATTTCTTGCCACTCCCTTTTAGCCTGCATAGTTTCTGTTGAGAAGTCAGCTGACAGTTGTATGAGTATTCCCTTGTAGGTAACTAACAGTTTTTCTCTTGCTGCTTTTAAGATTCTCTCTTTGTCTTTTGCTCTTGGCATTTTAATTATGATGTGCCCTGGTGTGGTCCTCTTTGGATTTCTTTTGTTTGGGGTTCTGTGCACTTCCTGGACTTGTAAGTCTATTTATTTCACCAGGTGGGAGAAGTTTTCAGTCATTATTTCTTCAAATAGGTTTTCAGTATCTTGTTCTCTCTCTTCTTCTGGCACCTCCATAATTCAGATGTTGGTATGCTTGAAGTTGTCCCAGAGGCTCTTTACACTATCTTCACATTTTTGGATTCTTTTTCCTTTTTTCTTTTCCAGTTGGGTGCTTTTTGTTTCTTCACATTTCAAATCTATGACTTGAAACTTGTGTCCCTCTAGTCTGCTGTTGGATCTCTCTATACATTTTTTATTTCAGTCAGTGTATGTTTAATTTCTAATTGGTCCTTTTTCATATCCTTGAGGGTCTCACTAAATTTATCAATGGTTTCTAGAAGATTCTTGAAAAATCTTATAACTGTGGTTTTTAATTCTATATCCAATAGTTTGCCTTCCTCCATTTCTTTCATTTGTGATCTGTTTCTTTGTCTCCGTATTTTGGCTGCTTCCCTGTGTTGTGTGTTAGGCGTACTATAGGGCACAATCTCCTTAATTACTTGAGGTAGACACTCTTAGTGCACTCCTTTGTGGGCTGTGTGCATGGTCTTGTTGTAGTTATGCCTTGATTGCTATTGGTATCACTGGGAAGCATGGACCACCAGGCCAATTGGCTATGAGGATCTGTTGTATCTACAATGGGACATCTGTGCTGGGGCAAGATTTGTCTCAGTGGGGCTTTGGTGCTCAATGAGTCTGCCCCCTCAGTGTGTCTCATATAGATGTGAAGAGTTGTATTCTGGATGGTCTCACTCTGACCACTGGGAATACTGGCTCGTGGATCTCCAAGGAGGTGCAAAGTCAGCCACTCCCTGGGATCGCCCAGCAGGAGCTACAGAGACATCTGAAGATTCCTCCTCTTTGCCCAGATGAGGCCTAGCTATGAAGCAATGCAATGCAAGCTGCTGTTCAGCTTTGGGCCTTCTTTTGGAGGCTCTGGGGTTCTCTGATCCAGCTGCAGTTTGTTACATTTTAGGTTGCAAAAGTCCAGGCTATTCATATACAAAAGCCTCTGTGCACAGCTTGTGTGGGGTTGTAAATTGGTGGAATGGGGTCTCAGGGAATCACCAGGGCAGAGCAAACAGCAATGGCTGTGCATCAGCCCCGAAGCAGCCCCCGTTGCAGCACCATGCAGGAACAATGATCTCTGCAAGCAACTCTGAAAGAAAGCCACCTGCATGTTTGGGCCTGATGACAGACAGTCCAATTTCTCTCCATATGAATCTGGGTCCCCACAGTCTCACACCCGGAACTGCAAGTCAGATCTGTCGGGAGCTTGTATCTCCCTCCCAATTAAAAAGAGAAAACAACATGCCCAGTTGTCAGCCCCTTTTCATGGCTGCCTCTATACCTCTGCACTTCATTCCCAGTCTCAGTGTGGTTTTCTCTTTTCTTCTACTTGTATAACTTGCACTCAGCCAGCCTTCCTGTGGTTCTGGATGATACCTGTTTTGTCTTTTAGTTGTAGTTTTGATGTGGTTGTGCCCTGCAGCAAGTTCGGGTGTTTATCTATGCTGCAATCTTGGTTCCTCTCTATTTTCCCTATTTCTTAAAATATATTTTTATTGATTTCAGAGAGGAATGGAGAGGGAGAGAGAGAAAAAAACACAATTATGAGAGAATCATTGATCAGCTTCGTCTTGCACACCACACAATGAGGATAGAGCACACAACCTGGGCATTTGTTCTAACCCAAAATGACCTGTGACCTTCTGGTCCATAGGTTGATGCTCAACCACTGGGCCACTCCAGCTGGGCTCTACTAAGCTTGTAATGGTCCCCACCTGGCCTGAAACTGGGGCAACAATAGCAGCAACAGCTCATCCTGTGCAGATCCTCTGAACCTGTGCTCAAGGACCCCTTTTCTCTGATTCTCCAGAGAACTAACCATAACCCTGCTTTGGCTCACATATTTCCCACAATGTTTCTAGAGAGTCAAAGGAGCCCCATGGAGTCTCTGCTGTTGCATGTTTGATCCTAGGAACTACATTTCTCCCGTTATCCCCAGCTTCAGCAAACGTACTTTCAACGTCTCCTGAACTCATGCTGTGAAATCTTCTGCATGAAATCAAGAACAGACATTAGAGGCCAAACTGAGGCCAATCCACTCCAGGCTGCTTCCAGCTCCCGAATACATTATGCCAGGGACATTCTCTATAAAGACAGACTAAGACCTGACTTTCCTTACAAAGGTTGGGAGGAAACATGATGGCCCACACTCACTTTGCTGGTGTTGACTCAATTCAATCTTTTTTCATCATTTATTTCTTTTTCTAAAACATCCATGTGAGTCCTAACCAGTATTGCTCAGTGGATAGAGAGTCTTCCTGAGGAAGGAAAGGTCCTGGGTTCAATTCCAGTAAAAGGAACATGCCCCAATTTCAGGCTTGTTCCCCAGTACGGGGTGTACAAGAAGCAGCCTATTAAATGTGTAAAAAATACACATTTAAAAAAATATTTCAGAAAAAGAGCACCCAGCTGGTGGGGCTGAGTGGTTGAGCATCAGCCTATGATCCAGGAGGCCAGGATTCTATTTCTGGTCATGGCACATGTGTGTGTTAGGGGTTCAATTCCAAGTGTGGAGTGGACTTGCAGGATCTGTTATCATTGATTATTCTCTCTCTCTCTCTCTCTTCCTCTCTGAAATCAATAAAAAATATCCTTTAAAAAAATCCTTGTGAGAGAGACACAGCTGATGGCCTGCCGCACTCATCCTGACCAAGGCATAGGGTCAAGCTTGCAACTGGCAAATGTGCCCTTGGCCTGAATTAAACCTGGGACCCTTTGGTCTAAAGGTTGGTCTAAAGGCCAATGCTCTATCCACCGAACCAAATGGGCTAGGGCATGTCAATTCAATCTTAACACTATTCCTTTTCTAAAAATATTTTTATTGATTTTCTAGAGAGAGAGGGAGAGGGAGAAACATAAAAAATGAGAATCATTGATCAACTGCCTCCTGCATGCCTCCTACTGGGATCAAGCCCCCAACCTGGGCATGTGCCCTACTATGAATGGATCTGGTGATCTCTTGGTTCATGGGTCCACTGCCATCCATGGAGCCACACCTACTGGGTGCTCTATTGCTTTCAATTTTTGAGCAATTACAGATGCTCCCCATTTCCCCTTCCCTGCTCCCCCTTTGCCTCCCTCTACTCTGGCCCCATTGTAGGAGCTAACCACAGTATATGTGTCATATATACTGTATCTCTCTCTCTCTTCCTTTGTCTAATATATATATATATACACACACACACACATACACACACACACACATACACACATATATATAATATATATTATATATATATATATGTATGTATTTTAGACAAAGAAAGAGAGAGATAGATCAATAATGAGAGATGCAAGTCCACCCCACACTTGGAATTGAACCCCTAACAAACACATGTGCCATGACCAGGAATAGAATCCTGACCTCCTGGATCATAGGCTGATGCTCAACCACTCAGCCCCACCAGCTGGGTGCTCTTCTTCTGAAATATTTTTTTAAATGTGTATTTTTTATTGATATTGTGTCTCCCATTTCCCTTGTGATTATATTTTTTAAGAGATCTCTCCCAGTCCTCCTTCCCTAGAGCCACTGCAGCTCCACACACCTTGTTCCTCCAGTTCCTGGGCTGGAGAGCAAGCCCTCTGCTGGGCGGGTGAGGAAACTACATTACCCAGAAAGCAATGCGACTACACAAGGGGCAATAAGGGCCTCCGCATCCGGTTAGGGCGGGACTTCTATTGTCTTCCTCGAGGCGGACATTTTGACTTTTTGGAACTGTTCAGGCGCTCACAGACTTCACCGCGCAGGTGGCCAGAAGGAGGAGGAGGTGAGGGAGGCGGCGTCCCGCTGGGCTGGTGTGTCTGAGGCTGGTGACCCCCAACCGGCGGGACTGGGGTGTCCGTGCCTCCCGCCTCCTCTCCGCGGACAGAGCTCCCTCAGCGTCACCCATCGACCCTCCAGCCTCGGTGCCGGCGCCGCTCAGGCCCCGCAGCCCAGGTCGCAGCGCCCAGAGCAGTGAGAGCCCGTGGGGGACAGGGGGGAGGGGAGGAGGGCGGCGGGCTGCGAGGCCGCCGGGGAAGGCCGTGGGGGGACGGAGCGGAGGGGGAGCCAGGCCTGGTCTGTGTCTAAAGGCGACACAGAGGGAGAGGGGGTCCCGGGAGGAGGTTCTCTCTCCTTCTCGGGGCGCCGGGCTGTGGGGGTGAACAGCAGAGGGACAGGGAGCCCCGAGGGAGGCGGCATCACCGGCCCCGGGGCTGGGCCAGGGCCCTGAGCAGCCTGAGCCCCTGGGTCCTGGCGGTGGGTGCCGGGCCCTCAACAGACCCTCAGTTCCCACAGGTTCCTGCGGGTGCAGAGCCTGAGGGGGCTGGCCTGTGGGCTGATGTCAGGGACCAGCAGATGTCCGTGTTTTAAAAATAGGAATTGGAAACAGTGGGACAGGAATCAAGTCCAGAGGAGCTTTGTGACAACTTGGGTTTCTGTCCTGCTGGTGGTGGGATCAGTGGGGTAATTGGAGCAGTAGAGCAGGTGATGTGTCCCAGGTCTCATTAGACTCCTGTGACTGCAGCATGATGCACAGTATGGCTGTGAGGACGGTGGTAGGAAGACTACAATGGAAGCTGCTGTGATGGTCTGGGTGAGTGTGATGGTATCGGGAGCACAGTGTTGGTTGTGGATGTGGAAGAAGCAGTTGCATTGTGGATCAGTGATTAAGGTGTGGCCACCTGGATTTTCTAATTTTGAGGCTTGGAGAGAGAGGTAAGAATCAGAGATGATGTAAAGGTTTGGATTTTGTACCTGATGGTATGAAAGCACTATCAACTCACATGGAGAAATTCATACTGGGAAAAGTAATGTTATGAGGAATATAAAATATTTTGTTTTTTTCCTATTAGGATCTGAGATATTTCAGAGACCAGCTCATCTAGAACTCTGAGTAGTTCAAGATGAAGACTAGTTAAAAAAAATAGTGAAGTGTATGGACCAGGGAGGAGTTGTAGATCACCTTTTTTATTTTATTGGAGATTGAAGAGTAATTAAAAAAGGTGGGACTATGACTTCTGGGTATTTACTTCTTAAGCACTCACCAGGATTTCTTGTGACCCTTTGTGTGGCCTGGCCCAGTTTGGTTGACTTGCTTATGGGCTGAGTGGGCATCTGTGGGACTCCCTGGGCATGGGGTAGAGGTCCATAGGCAGTGGGACTTGAGTCCTGAGGGCTGTGAGTGGAGAAAGGACATCAAGTGCAGCAGCAGTAGAGGTGGGCTCTGGATAACTGAGTTGATGGGGTTCTCAGTGAGTGAGGTTTAAGGAAAAAACTAGTTTGGATGGAGCCCTTCATAGCAGAATTGAAGGCTGTGTCTTGGGTGTGGGCATTCAGAGGCAGGTTAGTGCTTCATACTGTTTGAACTTGCCATGCATTCTCTGGAAAACACAAGCTGAGTAATTACTATGACCAAGGAGATGCCTATGGGAGCTGGGGCTATGGGAGTGCAGGTGTGGGAGAAGGAGTGATGTGCTTTTGGAGAGGGAGTGAGAATTCATGGCCTCAGATCCCTGATGTTGACATAGAGGAAATGAAGATTTAGTCCATTTCTGGTGATAACTGGATGATGCAACATGGGTATTTAGGGTTATTTCTGAAAAGGCAGTTTTCGTGGCACTACATGCCAGGTCCACAATTTAGGCGTCATTAAGGTGCACACCTGCCTGTTGTTGTTGGGCTGATACAGTGATCAATAGGAATGGATAGCATACATCAGTGTCACCTGGGTTGGAAAATCTCTGTTGGCTTAGGGAAAGGAGAAGGGTAAGAGAGAAATACATTACAGAGGAGGTGAGTTAGAATGTGAAAAGAAGGTGATTAGAAAACATCCCCTCCTCTTCATGGTATATATGTGTTGTCTTTGAGTTGTGACTCTGGGAATGCAGCTGTATGAGAGAATTGGGGTACAAAGAATTATGTGGGACAGGTAGGGCACAGTGTTGGCCTCAGCACCCTAGGATTGGAATCGAAAGGGTGACGCTTGTTTTTGGGTTCTTGGTCAGAGAATATGTGAAATAACAAGGATATTTCCCCCAAGATGTGTGAGGTCACTCACATATCTCTTTATCGCCAACATTTCTCTGTCCCCTTTGTTGGTGACCCCATTGCATTGATCCTAAATGTGAGGCCCGAGGTCAGGTAAAATCAATCTGGGCATCTCCCTTTATTGCTGTGAGAATACACAGTATCGGTAGGAAGGTAAGAAGAGAGTAACTCTTTTGGATGCAATGCCATCTCTTTTCAGTGATGGGGGAGTTTAGGGAGCAGATGGATATGAAGAGTGGGAAGTATGACGAAAGAAAAAGCCTAGCAGAGAACTGATCATAGACTGAACTTTGCCCATTATGACAGGATATGGACTTTGAGGATGTGGCCATTACCTTCTCTCAGGAGGAGTGGGGGCTCCTGGTTGAGGCTCAGAGACTTCTGTACTGCGATGTGATGCTGGAAGTGTTTGCACTCGTCTCATCTGCAGGTAAGAGCTTCACATTGTCCCAATGTCCTGAGGTGTTGCCCTCTCTTCTGTTATTCTCAAAACAACTCTCTTCCACAGTCAGTCCATGGGCTCTTCCATTTTATCCCATTATTGTGTCAAATGTGCTGAGGCTGAGAGTGCTGAGTGTGTGGGGAGCCCAGAGCAAAGGACTCCATGAATTTCCCTCTCACCCATAGCCTCACATAGGCAGGAAGTGCCTGGGAGTCATGATTGTTGCAAACAGCTTAATGGGCCCAGCTTGCACTTTGTCTTTCTGGGAGGGTGTCTATGTACACATCCCTGGCTTCCACTTCTGTACCATTTCTCCAGCTACAGGCTCTTTGTGACTGAATGTGCCAGGGTATGGTCTTGACTTGCATGAACCATGGGCAGTTCTGGAAAGACCTCTTCCGATTGTCTGTAATGCTCCATTCCCTGAATACTATTTCATGTTCTTTTTTCTGGGTCAGTGCTGGCTACTCACCTCTGTTGTCTTTCAATAAAACTCAGAATATCGGTGTTTTATTTGCTTGTACTGTAAAAGTTTCAAGGAGAAACCTGTTTTATCACTGGGTGAACATGCAAGGTGATCTAAAGGATTGCTAGGCCCTCTTTTTTAAAAAATTTATTTTATTACTTTGTACATATAGGAAGGGAAAGGGATAGGAAGTTAGAAACAGCAATGATAGAGAAACAGCAATCAGCTGCTTCCTGTACACCCTCTACTGGGGATTTGCCTGCAACCAAGGTATATGCTGTTGACCAGAATCGAACCTGGGACCCTTCCGTTTGTAGGCCAATGCTCTGTCAACTGAGTCAAACTGATCAGGCCTTCTTGATTTCAAGGGGGGGGCGGGGAGGTATGACATAAGGGTGGTGTTTAGATCATACCAGGAAACGGCTCATGTTTAACAGAGTTTAGGTTGGGGTGCCACTGGCAACAGATCATTTCTACCTTTTCATTCCCATGCTTGACATTTACCTGACTTATCTTTTAATCTGTGACTCCTCGTTTTTGGCTACCTTCACCTTTTTGCCGTTTCCATTGCGTGTTCCTCTGAACTGTTCTATTTGCAGTATTCTCAAATATTGACCTGCATATGTGTTATGAGGTGGACAGACGTGTTTCATTAGATCTCAACACAAGCTTTTTTGTTTCTTAATAATTACTTGGAATAAGATGTAGCAACCTTCTGCACAGCTGGCCCTTGTCACCAGCAGACAAGCCTGCTGCACTGTGTTGGCAGATGCAGGAACATACGATTCCATGTGGTGCTTGCCATATTCATTTCATATTTTGTTTCAGGTCTTCCCGGTATGGTGATCTTCAGAGTCCCAGATCTTCACAGCAGCACCTTATCAGTATTTCATTCAGATACTTTACTGTCAGACAATTGCATGGAACTAACGTTTTATGTGTAACACACTTTTGTAATGAGACTTCTCCCTATCACACAGTCGATATTCATTTCATCACCATTTTTCTGTTTTCAGGTTGTTGGCATAAAACAGATGTTGCAGAGACCTGTTCTGAGCAGCGTGTATCTGTACAAGAAAAGTCACAGGTTAGTGCTTCTAAGACAACTCCAGTAACTCAGAGGACCCAGCTCTGTGGGAGGTGTTTCTCTGTGTTAAAAGATATTCTGCACCTGACTGAGTCACAGGCATCAGACTTTGAGCAGAAAGCCGCCTTCATTAATTCATGTGAGAGAGACTTCTGTTTCAGTGCAAACCCTCACCAGCAACAGAAGAACGCAATGGAGAGAAGCCCTGGAAAGAAGCTGTGGAGAGGGCCTCATTTGTGACCAAGTTCAGCTTCTACTTATCAGGGCTGCCTTCAACCAGTGGGGAACTTGAGAAAGACTTCCCAGCCATGTCAGAGCTTCTCCAGCACCAGTCTCCTCTCAGCCTTGAGGAGCCACAGAGTGGCAGTGAGATTTCAGAGGAATTTCTCAATAGAAAAAGGCATCACCAATGGGATGATTATGAAAAAGATTCCAGCTACACTCAGAACTTTGTTCAACATTAGGGGATCTCCCCTAGAAAAGTGAAATATAAGTGTAATATATGTGGGAAAGTTTTCAGAAGTACCTTTCACCTCAATAGACATAGTAGAGTTCATACAGGAGGAAAGTCTTATCGGTGTACTCACTGTGGGAAGCCCTTCAAGCAAAGGTCTTCCCTCACTGAACACCACAAGGTTCACACTGGAGAAAAGCCTTACAACTGTAGTGAATGTGGAAAGTCATTTAGGCGCAATTGTGACCTTTTTACCCACAAGAGAGTTCACACTGGAGAAAAACCATATGAGTGTAGTGAATGTGGGAAGTGCTTCCATGAGAAGTCTAGCCTCACTAAACACCACAGAGTTCACACTGGAGAAAAACCTTATGAGTGTAGTGAATGTGGGAAGTGTTTTAGGCAGAAAAGTCATCTCATTATCCACCAGAGTGTTCACACTGGAGAAAAGCCTTATCAATGTAGTGATTGTGGGAAGTGTTTCAGTCAAAGGTCTTACCTCATTAAACACCATAGATTTCACACTAGAGAAAAACCTTATGGGTGTAGTGACTGTGGGATGTGCTTTAGTAGAAGCTCTTCTCTCATTAGACACCAAAGGGGTCACACTGGAAAGGGGCCTCATAAAGTACTGAATGTGGGAAATCTTTCCTCTAAAAATCTTTCCTCATTCAACACTTGAGAGTTCACAATGGAAAAAAGCTTTCAATGTGCAGGGAATGTTTTAGTTTTTCACTCAGAAGAACAACACCAGAGGAGAAACATTTACCCCCATTTACCTGAATGCGAATCCCTTTTTCAAAACATATACTCTGCTAGATACCTCCTAAGGTTCAGGTGTAAGTGACACTTTCTGAAACTGGATCCCACTTGTAATCTACTCAGGACTATAACCTGATTGTTGTCACTGGAAGAATTTGCAAGATATTTCACCCCTACCATCTGCTCACTTGAAGCATGTACATCCATCAAAGCCCCTGCATACTGTGGGGTTGTGCTTGAGAAAAGTTTGAATATTGTGAGTTGGATGAATCTTCAATCCTTTATTTCTGACCAGAGAATTGACCTGGCCCACATACTGTCCAGAGCCCACTTCCTCCACCAAGAAGTGCTACCTCTTTCAGGGACATTGTGTGCCTCACATTATGCTGTGATGAAGTGTTTCAGGTTCTAGTTCATCAACCTGCAAACCTTTTATTGTCCTGTGCTCTAGTTCATAAAGGAGCTAGAGAGTTTTTCTATTTTGTACCTGTAATTTTGTTGGTTCTATTCTCTCCATAGGATGATTGAAAGGAAAGTTGTGTTCTGTCAGGATCGAGAGGGGAACAATATGGTGTGATCTCAAACTTTCTGTGCTTTGGAAGAGACAGCTTGATGGCAGAAAGGCAGTCTTTGTTCAATATTGGCTGATTTTGTATTGCTGACCAAGGCCTTGAGAGAAAGTGCACATGACTTTGTGGTTCCAGTGGCAGTAATCTTCCCTACTTGACAACATTTGCTGCCACTGAGGCAAGGATAGTCCTCCCAGCAAATGAGAACTGACATGCAACAAAGTGTACCTGTCTCATGTGTGCTACTTGGTGAGGCCTGACTTAGAGATAAAGCTGTGAAACTGTCACATGTGACATAAACCACCTGTAACTTCTACAAAGGTTGGAGGAAAAATAGGCTTACAGTTGTATGTTTACAAAACACAGAGATTATTCTTTTTAAGAAATTTTTTAGAAAATAATTTTATTCTTTTTTTGGGAGAGAGAGAGACTGGAAGAGGGAGGTAAACAGATCTGCTGCCTCCTGCACACCACACTGGAAACCCATTTGGGGATGTTCACTGACCTGGAATCAAACCAGAGACCTGTCAGTGAATGGGATCACACCCAGCCAACTGAGGACACTGGCAGGGGCAGAGTTTATTCCTGTTTATTATTATTAATTATTGTATTATTTTCTGTACCAGAAACTCTATACCTTCTCTTGCTGCACCTATTTTCCTACTGCCATGTTCTAATCACTCTTTCTGCCTTTATCAGCCCTCCATGCACTCAGGGATTTTCCATTCTTTACAATAGAAGAGTTTATACTGTTTATAATTTTATGTTCACTATTTGAAGTGTACATTTTAACAAATACTGGTTTCCTCCATTGTGGGAACCTCTTTCCACGTCCTGCGTGGTTCAGGGTTCCCGGGTCAGGGTTCGGGTTCTGAAGGAGGCCGCATGCAAATGAAATGAGAGACTAGAAAGCATAAATTTGGCGATATTGGGGGGCCAGGCGGGAGCCTTCCTCTAGTGGAAAGGACTGCCACTTGCTCTGGCCTTTTTCTCCCTTTTATTAAGGCTTTGGGACACACCCCTAGCCTTTAGGCAGGAGGTAACAGAAATTAACATGATACAAACAGATAGTTTCAACTAAACAATGAGTAATCAGCTCTGACCTTTCAGAGCAATTAAGGTTGGCCAGCCTTCTGGCTTCCTGTTTACATCCATTTAGTGAGAACAATATTTGGTTTCCGACACTCCATGCCACACAATCATTTTGATATGCAAATCAAATGCTTGTGAAGAGTTAATTTTTTTTTTTTATTGCTGAGTAGTACTGAGTTCTGTGAATAAACACTTTATTATATGATGTATGTTTTTTTGTTATATCTAGGTTTGGGGTATTTTACATAACTGTTCTGAGAATATTGCATTCAGCTTTCTATATAGACATATGTTTTAATTATCACACTGTTGTTTAGGTGAATGTTTTACATTTAAGATATGCAGAACTGTGACCCAAAAGCTTACCACTAACCCACATTATATAAAATTTCCAAATTATTTGCTACCCCGCAAGGGCATACAATGGTTAACCTTTTCAAATAGTAGCCCCAGAAATGCATAAAATATTAAATTGCTTTTGTTTTAATTCCATCTACTGAGGAATATTTTATGGTGAACATTTTTTTTTATATATTTCTTTGCACTGTATTTATCTGCTTTGTTAAAATGTCTGCTGAGAATCTTTTTCAAATAGTTTAAATAAACTTATTATTTTAACTGAAGGACTGTGCAGCATTTAAGACATCTGCTTAAATTTCCCTCATTCCCCAGTGACTCAAGTGACTCCCTTGCCATATGGAAGCATTGGTTTTGAATCCTGAAGGAAAATTGTTTTACTCATTTTTAATGGTATGTACCACTGAGGCAAAATTATACCATATACTTGTACATTTAATCTGCATTGATAAAGTTCAGAGCCACCCTTATTTAAGTCTAAGCATTTATGAATACATTAAGTAAAGTGTAGGTTTCTAATATTTGTCAATACCCCTGGCAAAAATACTCTCACCATGGTCAGTTTTAAACTGCCAAAGAATGTGCACATAAGATATTTCTGTAGCATATCATTGTATTTTATTTCCAACATACTTATTTAGTTGCAACAAATATGCTCCAGAACTTTCATAATAACAGTAAAACCTCTGGGGACCCTCAAGGTTTAAACATTTTTAAAATTTTCATTTAAATACAATTCATTTGGGGGAGGAAAAAATGGCGGCGGAGTAGACGGACGCGTCTGGATCTTTGTCGCTGGGCAGAGGGAGAGAGAGTGGCTGAGAGTCGCATTGGGAGTGTTGGCAAGCTAGGAGTCAGTTGTCCTCCAGGGGAAGGCGGGGAACTGCTGGAAGGGGCTCTCCCGGCCAGGCAGCCCCACTGCCACGGGGTTTTTGTCGGCCAGAGCCACCAGCGCGAACACGGAGCCCGAGCCATCTTGCAGTGGGAGGTGGATGTCTGCGGCGGTCTGAAGCCTTCGGCTGGGGCGCCCATCGAGCAGCCAGGGACCCAGGGACCCAGAACTCCGCTCTCTAATCGGCGCAGACACGCAGCGGAACCAGAGATCCACAGAGCACACGGAAAGGTCAGATTGCGCCTGACTTAAGGGGGAGGTGGATGTCTGCCGAGGTCTGAAAGCTGCGGCTGACGGAGGCACCCACAGAGCAGCCAGGACCCAGAGCGCGGCTTCCCAGGCGGCACAGAGGCGCAGGCGGAGGATTCAGAGATCCACACTGCGCGCACGCGGAAGGGTCAGATTTCGCCTGGGTCAGGGTGAGGTCTCCTACCCCCACAGGGCAGAGACGCGCACTGTGGGAGCCAGGCTGCGGGAAAGCTGCCTCTGGAGAGGTCTGAGGAGGTGGTCAGGGCGTGATCCCTGAGTGTGAAGGCAAACCCTCTGAGCTGTTGACAGAGGAGAGCTCCGGAAAACGACTCTTTTTTTTTTTTTTTTTCTGGGGCAGAGGGACAGCCTGGGGGTTATTACAGTGTCCCAGCTGCAAAACCCCCACAAACTGGTTTTGAGAACCACAGAGTAGCAGGATCTGAGCACAGCCTAGAGAGGTCCTGTGCTTTGTCTCAGAGATCAATTCCGAAACACTGCCACCCAATGGATGACACACAAATTGACACTCGCATAACCACAAAAGCATAAAGAGATTAAAACACCAAGAGGGGAACACAGGGAATTGCAATATATCCCTTACTGGGAAACAGGAGTGCCAAACAGAATAATAGTGGAAGTGAAGGACCATTCTATTTTTCTTCTTTTTTTTTATTTTTCCTTTTTTCTTTTTTCTTTTTTTTTAATTTTTAATTCTTTGTTTTTCATTTTCACATATTTTAATTAAAAGAATATTTTTTTTCTTTCTGCCTCAATTGATTTTGCCTTTATAATTATTACATTTTTGTTTTAAACTAGTATTATTAATTACTACTAGTACTTTACCGTTTTTGGAAAAAAAAGTGTCATTTTGTTTTCTCTTTATTTTATTTTGGGATTAGAGTTCTACATTCTATTTTCATCTTTCCTTTAGCATAATTTTACTCCAACTCAACTCTACCTTTATGCCAACACTTTCCTCCTAACTTTCCCCATTTTGTTGTCTTGTTTCTCTTTCCCTTTTCCAATTTTAGATTCTCCCTATTTTTCTCTTTACCTGCTTAAAATTTCACCCCATTTATATATCTAATTTCAAATCCCCTACTACAAGTCCACACAAACCTCTCTCCTCTTGTCTTCACTAGCCAAAAAGTTGTTTTTTCTCTATGTCCTTTTGTTGCTATTTGCCTGAAAAGTGATTATATCGATTTTTTGAAAGTTTTTTTCTGAGATTGTTTTAGTTTATTCTACTTGTTTTATTTTGCTTTTTGCTTGCTTTGTTTTCTACCTCTCTTTTCCCTCACCTTCCTCGATACCAGTTGCTATTTGCAATTTGCCTTAATCTCTAGGTATTGGTTGCTGGCCTTTATTGGGATTAGTGACTGTTCTATTGGAGTTGTCTCCTGACATCTATATTTTGTTCCTCTTTTCTCTCTTATACACTTTCTTTTTTCTCTGACTTTTTTCTCTTCCTCTTTCCTTCTCCTTTTTCTCCTTTTTATTTTCTTATTTTATTTTATTGTTCATTTATTTATCTTTTTTTTTTCTCACTCTCCCAATTTGATTTTGGCACTTCTTTCTTTTCCTTTTTCCTCATTTTCCTCTTCTTCTTTCTCTAGTTACCCCTAATTTGTCCTTCATTGGTGATCACCTTATTTGTGGTTATTAACATCTTGAATACATTTCTACTCAGTGCCTTGTGTGCTGTACCTGGTCATGTTGTAGTTTGTGCCTTTCAATCAACGTAGGAGAGAGAACTACATAACCAGACACCCAGAGAAGAAAGACCATGGGCAGAAAAAGAAACAGCCCACATAAGACAGAAAGGCAGGTTTCACCAGAAAAGGAAGTAAACGAAATAGAACCACAAATAAGCCTACCAGAGAAAGAGTTCAGAGAAATTATCATAATGTGGTTGAAAAGAATGGAAGACAAATTTGACAATATGAGTAAGAGCCAAGAGGAAATAAGATGCAAGAGGAGATGAAGAAGCAGCAAGAAGAAATGCAGAAGAACCTAGAGGAGGTGCAGAATAAACAAGAAGAAATGAAAAATGACATCACTGCTATAAAGAACTCAATAGAAAGCATCAAAAGTAGACTAGAAGAAGCAGAGGACCACATCAGTGAGCTAGAAGACACGGTAGAAAAAAATACCCAAGTACAGCAGCTTCTAGAAAAAAAAAGTTGAAAAGCAAGAGGAGAGTCTAAGGGAACTTTGGGATAACATGAAACAAAATAACATCCGCATAATTGGGGTTCCAGAAAGAGTGGAAACTGAACAAGGATTAGAGAACGTGTTTGAAGAAATGACAGAAAATTTCCCCAATATAGAAAAGAAAAAACCCACAAAAATCCAAGAAGCTCACAGAGTCCCAAGCAAAATGAACCCCAACAAACCGACACCGAGGCACATTATAATTAAATTGGCAAACACCGACGACAAAGTAAGAATCTTAAAAGCAGCCAGAGAGGAACAGAAAGTTACCTACAAAGGAACCCCCATAAGACTAGCTACTGACTTCTCAACAGAAACTCGTGAGGCCAGAAGGGAATGGAATGAAATATACAAAGTCATGCAAAGGAAGGGTCTGAATCCAAGAATACTGTACCCTGCAAGACTCTCAATCAAAATTGAAGGTGAAATCAAAAGCTTCACAGACAAAAAAGGACTAAGGGAATATATTACCACCAAACCAGCAATGCAAGAAATGTTAAAAGGTCTGCTGTAATAAAAAAAAAAAAAGAGGAAGCGAAGAAGGAACTCGGGGGTAAGGACTAAAAATGGCAACAGGTAAGTACTTATCAATAATAACTTTAAATGTAAACGGATTAAATGCTCCAATCAAAAGACATAGAGTAACCGATTGGATAAGAAAACATGATCCATATATCTGCTGTCTTCAAGAAACCCACCTTAGGAAAAGAGATGCACACAGATTGAGGGTGAAGGGATGGAACATGGTATTTCAGGCAAATGGAAATGAAAAAAAAGCTGGGGTAGCAATACTTATATCTGACAAATTAGATCTCAGAGTGAAGGACATAAAAAGAGGTAAAGAAGGCCACTTCATAATACTAAAGGGAACAATCCAACAAGAAGAAATAACTCTGGTAAACATATATGCACCCAATATAGGAGCACCTAAATACATTAAAAAACTCTTGGAGGATATTAACGGAGAGATTGACAGCAATACAATCATAGTAGGAGACTTTAATACCCCACTGTCACCATTGGACAAATCCTCTAAACAAAAAATCAGCAAAGAAACATCAATCCTAAATGACTCACTAGACCAGATGGAATTAATTGACATCTTCAGAACATTTCACCCCAAAGCCACAGAATATACATTCTTCTCCAGTGCACATGGGTCATTTTCAAAGATAGATCATATGTTGGGTCATAAGAAAAGTCTCTTCAAATTCAAGAAGATAGAAATCATATCAAGCATTTTCTCAGACCACAGTGGCATAAAACTGGAAATCAACTACAATAAAAACAATAGAAAGAAATCAAACACATGGAGACTAAACAGCATGCTATTAAACAACGACTGGGTAACCAGAGAGATCAAGGAAGAAATCAAAAACATCATGGCAACAAATGACAATGACATCACAACAATACAAAATTTATGGGACACAGTGAAAGCAGTCTTGAGAGGGAAGTTCATAGACCTACAAGCCTACTGCAAAAAACAGGAAACAATGGTAATAAATTACCTAAACCTACAACTCAAAGAGCTAGAAAGAGAGCAACAAGAAAAGCCCAGTGTACTCAAAAGGAAGGAAATAGCGAAGATCAGAGCGGAGATAAACAACCTGGAGACCAAAGAATTCAAAAAATCAACAAAACAACGAGCTGGTTCTTTGAAAGGATAAACAAGATTGATGGACCCCTAGCCAGGCTCACCAAGAAGCAAAGAGAGAAGACCCAAATAAACAAAATCAGAAATGAAAGAGGAGAAATAACAACAGACCCTGTGGAAATACAAAGGATTGTTAAAAAATACTATGAACAACTCTATTCCAACAAATTGGACAACCTGCAAGAAATGGACATTTTCCTAGAAAAATATAACCTCCCAAAACTCAATGAGGAGGAAGCCAAACATCTCAATAGTCCAATAACTATGGAAGAAATTGAAGCAGTAATCAAAAAGCTTCCAGCAAATAAAAGCCCGGGTCCAGAGGGCTACACAGAAGAGTTTTACCAAACATTGAAGGAAGAATTAAAACCTATCCTCAGACTATTCAAAAACATTCAAGAAGAAGGAATACTACCAAACACCTTCTATGAAGCCAGCATCACCCTAATTCCAAAACCAGATAAAGACAACACAATGAAAGAGAATTATAGGCCAATATCTCTCATGAACATAGATGCCAAAATCCTCAACAAAATTCTAGTAAACCGGATCCAGCAGTACATCAGAAAGATCATACACCATGACCAAGCAGGATTCATCCCAGGAATGCAGGGATGGTTCAATATCCGCAAATCAATAAATGTGATACATCACATAAACAAATTGAGAGATAAAAACCACATAGTCATATCAATTGATGCAGAAAAAGCATTTGACAAAATCCAACATCCTTTCTTGATAAAAACTCTCAGCAAAGTGGGAATAGAAGGATCATACCACAACATCATAAAAGCCATATATGATAAACCCACAGCTAACATCATACTCAATGGGCAAAAACTAAAACCATTTCCCCTAAGAACAGGAACAAGACAGGGATGCCCACTCTCACCTCTCCTGTTCGACATAGTACTGGAAGTATTAGCCATTGCAATTAGACAACAAGAAGAAAGAAAAGGCATCCAAATTGGAAAAGAAGAAGTAAAGCTGTCCTTATTTGCAGATGACATGATATTGTACATAAAAAACCCAAAGGACTCCATTCCAAAACTAATTGACTTAATTAATGAATTCGGCAAGGTAGCAGGATACAAAATTAATGCTAAGAAGTCTGTGGCATTTCTATACACTAACAGTGAAATTATAGAAAGAGAAACTAAAAAAGCAATCCCATTTACCATAGCACCAAAAAAATTAAGATACCTAGGAATAAACCTAACTAAAGAGGTAAAAGACCTTTATGCAGAAAACTACACGACACTGAAAAAAGAGATAGAGGAAGATCTTAACAGATGGAAGAGCATACCATGCTCATGGATTGGGAGAATCAACATCATTAAAATGTCCATACTACCCAAAGCAATTTACAGATTCAACGCACTACCCATTAAAATACCAACGACATATTTCACATACCTACAAAGTATTCTTCATAGATTCATCTGGAACAAAAAAAGACCACGGATAGCTACAGCAATTCTGAGAAAAAAGAAAAAAGTAGGTGGGATCTCAATACCAGACTTCAAGCTATACTACAAAGCAACTGTTCTCAAAACATCCTGGTACTGGCACAAGAACAGACATATAGATCAATGGAATAGAATAGAGAACCCAGATATCCACCCAAACCACTATGCTCAACTAATATTTGACAAAGGAGGCATGAACATTCAATGGAGCCAAGATAGCCTCTTCAATAAATGGTGTTGGGAAAATTGGACAGATACATGCAAAAAATTGAAACTGGACCACCAACTTACACCAAATACAAAAATAAACTCAAAATGGATACAGGACTTAAACATTAGAAGGGAAACCATAAAAATACTAGAGGAATCCACAGGCAGCACAATCTCATATATATGCTGAAAGAACTTCTTCACTGATACTGCTCCAAAGGCAATGGAAGCTAAAGAAAAAATAAACAAATGGGACTACATCAAAATAAAAAGCTTTTGCACAGCAAAAGAAACCATCAACAAAACAACAAGAAAGATCAATGCATGGGAGAACATATTTGCAAATGCTATCACTGATAAAGGTTTAATCTCCAAAATCTACAGCCAATTTATACAACTTAATAAAAGGAAGATGAAGGATCCAATAAAAAAAAGTGGACAACGGACCTAAATAGAACCTTTTCAAAAGACGACAGAAGGAAGGCCAAGAGACACATGAAAACATGTTCAAAGTCATTAATCATCCGAGAGATGCAAATCAAAACGACAATGCGATACTATCTTACACCAGTCAGAATGGCAATCATCAACAAATCAACAAATGACAAGTGTTGGCGAGGATGCGGAGAAAAAGGAACCCTTGTGCACTGTTGGTGGGAATGCAGACTGGTGCAGCCACTGTGAAGAACAATATGGAGTTTCCTCAAAAAACTAAAAATGGATCTCCCATTTGACCTTGTAATCCCACTCTTAGGAATTTATCCTAAGAAATTACAAACACCAATCAGAAAGGATTTATGCACCCCTATGTTCATAGCAGCACAATTTACAATAGCCACAATTTGGAAACAGCCTAGGTGCCTGTCAGCAGATGAGTGTATCAGAAAACTGTGGTACATCTACACAATGGAATTCTATGCTGCCATTAGAAAGAAGGAATTCTTACCATTTGCAGCAACCTGGTTGGAACTGGAGAGTCTTATGCTTAGTGAAATAAGCCAGTCAATGAAGGAGAAGCATCACATGATCGCACTCATTGGGGGATAATAAAGAACATTATAAACTGATGAACAAAAGGATAGATTCAGAGACAGTAAAGCTTCAAACAGACTGTGAAATTACAGCAGGAAGATTAAAGTTAGGTGAGGTAGATAAGAGATCAATCAAAGGACTTGTATGCATGCATATAAGCATAACCAATGAACATAGACACTGGGGGGTTGGGGTATGCCTGGGAGGGAGGGGGGCAATGGGGAGATATGTATAAAAAATTAATAAAAATAAATAAATAAATAAATACAATTCATTTATGTTTTTATTTTTTGAAACTAACAAATTGAATTCTTTATATGGTAAGATAGTTTACAATTTTTTATTTCTGTATACATCATGAGAATTTCATTTAAATTAACTGCCCAAATCAAGCCAAGAGTCCCCTATAAAAAAAATTATTGCGTTCCCAAATCTGCACACCAAAAAAGGGTTATGAGACATAATCATGTACCAAATCAAGGCACGGTTTCCATTTCAAATGTCACAATCTAGTTACCATCGCCCAAGAAGGTTCACATTATTTCTATACATTTAACAATGCTCTAGAGAAGTGACAAATATACATGTTTTAATGACAAATATTTTTTGCATCTTCTTTCTTTCCATCATCTTTATTGGTGCAGATGTTGCATGAAAACACACTAACTGGCCCTGAGGGCTTCATCAGTCCCTATTGCTTACTTTTCTTCCATGTCATTCTCTAATGTAGAAAAGAGGATTGAGACATTGAAATACCAGATTAGGGCATCAAGTAAATGCCAACCTCTAGAGTAGATGAATAACACTCATCTAGCCCCAGCTGATAAGCTCGGTCCTGTAGGCCTCATACCTTCTTCATCAAATTAGCTGTGATGAGGCTTCCCAGTTCTTACAACATGTCGAAGTTATCGTGTTCTATTTTAGCCATCCATTTGGGTGATGGGCTAGTAACAGGACTTTTGAAAGAAACTGCAAATTTAGCAACACCTGGTACCTGTTCTGGCCAAAGATCTGGTGAGGGAAGATCAATTTTTTCAAAACTTAATAACGATGCTTCCAGATCCATCCCCTTGGTGGGAGATGCCATATTCCAACCCATGTCCTCAGTACAATTCATTTAAATCATACATTCAAAAAGTATTTTTTTATTGATTTCAGGGAGTAAGGGAGAGGAAGAGAGAGATAGAAACATCAATGATGAGAGAGAATCACTGATAGGCATCTTTCTGTACCTCCCCTCTCGCTGGGAATTGAGCCTGCAGCCCATGTGTGTGCCCTGACCATGAATTGCACCATGACCTCCTGATTCATAAGTTGATGGACAACCACTGAGCAACACCATCTGTTCAATAGTATCTGAAAAAAAATTTAATATCTGTATGTTTTATTTTTATAGTATTACTGATGTCTCCCACTTCCCCTTGTATATATTCTTTGGTGGATCTATTCCAGGCCTCCCTACTCCCTTCCCTCAGAGATCTGTCAGTATGGACCAGTTAAGCAGACCGCTAATCCCATCTCCTTCTCCAGCACCATTTGTGAGGCGTTAACACCACTACTCACCAAGGTTAATGGCTGCGATGAGCCTTCCTCACTGTCCCTCTGCACTGCTTCCTCTGCAGTATTCTCATACATGGACTTGCACATGTGTTATGTGGTGCACATACATACTGAAGTAGTCCTCCAACCGTGCTACTTGTTTATTGAATTTTACTTGGAATAAGACATAACCAACCTTCTACACACCTTGCCCCAGTCATCAGCAGACCAGCCCTGCTGAGCACTCTTAGTAGAAGATTGAGCTAGAAATGCATCTTCTCTTTCATGTGGTCCTTGCCATGTATGTGTCATATTTCTCCTGAGGTCTTCCCTGTTTTGTGAACTTCAAAAGCCCAGATTGTCACAGTAGCCTCTTAATCTTTTCTGGACATCTCTTATTTTCAGATAATTGCAGAGACCCCAAGAATTATGTGTTAAATACTTTATCAATAGGATTTTCCCTATCAGCACAGTCAACATTCAGTTTCTCCTCAATTCTCTCTTTTCAGGTTGTTGTCATATAACTGATGAGGAGGAGGTCTGTCCTGAGAAGACCATATCTATACAAGGAAAGTCACAGGTCACAGTTACTAAGACAGCTCAAGCAACCTAGAAGACCCATCTATATAAGCAGTGGTTCTCAGTGTTCAAAGGTATTCTGTACCTGACTGAGTCACAAGCAGCAGACTTTGAGCAGAAAGCTTTCTTCAGTGACACATGTGTGAGAGTTCTGTTTCAGTGCAAACCCTCACCAGCAACAGAGCGAAGCCAGTGGAGAGAAGCCCTGGAAAGAAGCTGTGGACAGGGCCTCGTTTGTGACCAGGTGCAGCTTCTACTTATCAGGGCTGCCTTTAAGCAATATGGAGCTTGGGGAAGACTTCTCAGCCATCTCAGAGCTTCTCCAGTACCAGGCTCCTCTTTTTTTTTATTGTGTTACATGTATACATATCTCCCCATTGCCCCCTCCCCCAGGGATACCCCAACCTCCCAGTGTCTTGTGTTCATTGGTTATGCTTCTAGGCATGCATACAAGTCCTTTGGTTGATCTCTTATCTACCCCACCTCTCCTTAACCTTCCTGCTATAATTTGACAGTCTGATGCTTTACTGCTTCTGGGCTTGGGACCGATGAGAGCCCAGTGATGGTGTTTAGACCCCTCACTTCTCAGCTGAACTCACAGTTCCCTCACATTCCAAAGGGGGCTGATTTCAAGGGGCTAAAGCACTGGGAATCCTCAGCTCCCAGCCTGTCCCCTCTTGGTTTCCTTTTTTTTTTTTTTTTTTTGGAGACAGTTGATAAAAACCATACATCCTTTTTATTGTTAAGTCATAAAGAGGTATCAAAATTAAAAGCAAAAATTACCGGGTAAGACTTAACACCAACTACTAGGAGCATCAAAGGAAGTGAAAATGGGACTAGGCGCAGGGCAATATGAATTAATGAACATGGGAGGGACAAGATAGGGAGAACAGTGAGCATGTGCTGAAGGTACTAGGGAGAGGATCTGGTGAAAATTTTGATCTTAGACAAGCGCCTAGATAAAGAAATAATGGGACAACATTTCTAAACCCCACTATGTGCTTAAGAGTCATCCTCGCCATTGGTACTGTCTCTGTCATCCTCTCCTTCCTCAGCCTCTTTTTCATCATCCTTGATCAACTCCAGCTGGTCATCCCCCCGATCTTCATTATCATCATCATCCAGTAGGTCCCCCTCCTCAGCGGAGTCCTCTGCACCCCCCTCGGACTTCATCTTCACATTAGTCTCATCTTTCTTCAGGGAGCTGGTGGTCTGCTCCTCTTCTGTCTTATCATTCTTCATCTCTACTGGGGATGAGAAGGACAAGTCTGCTTGTTTGCTCTGTTCCTTTTCAATTTTTTCCAGGCTTTCCAGTAGATAATCCACTTTCTGTTTTATCTGGGTCAATTCCTTCTTAATAGCCTGAAGGTCATCTCCTTTCAACTTTGCAGACTTGGAAGAAGATCCTCGCTGTCCACTCTTAGAATTGAAGCCACTTTTGCCCCTTCGTGATGTGTTTCCTGATACTCGTTGGCGTTTTGAGGGCACTACAGCCCAAGCAATAGGAGGAGGAGAAGGAACACGTGCTGGGTAACTGTACATCCTGTCATAATAATCCCGTTGAAAGTCATAGTCCAAGTCAAAGGAGGAGCTGAGTAGAGGGGACGGAGAAGGGTGTTCTGGTACTGACCCATACATCTCCGCTGCAGATCGTTTCACACCTGCTTTTCCTCGGTTCACTTTTGGCTCTGCAGCCAGATTAATATCTAAAACCTGGCCAGCGATCATCCTGCCATCTTCTCCTGCCACCGCAGCCCGGGCATTTCTCTCATTAACATATTGAACGAAGGCAAAGCCCTTATGCACAGAGCAACCCACAATTTTGCCATACTTTGAGAAGATAGCCTCCACATCAGATTTCTTCACCACAAGAGTATTGAGATTCCCAATGAATACACGGGAGTTCATGGAGCGAGGATCTGTCTTGTTGGTAACATTGCTGGCCATTGTCTTTGATGATTAAGGTTCCTCACAAAGCCAAAACATCACCCAGGAAGGGTGTGCATCTGTTTTGAAGGCCCCCCTGGCTCCAGGTCATCCTGGCTGCCGTTGCTCCAGGCTGGGCATCCATGTTGCTGCAGCTTGTGGTTTGTGAGGGGTAGTGTACAGGAAAAGCAGGATGGGATTTCAAGGGGAACAGGAGGAAGATGGCTTTTGTAGCTGAAGATCAAAAAAATCTCACTGTAAATTTGCTGTAGTGCACATCAAGTTGCATCATTATTTTTAAAATGCTCTTTATAAAATCAGTTTTGGAATGGGAATGTGTGTGTTCTGGAAGGATGGGGAAGGGAGGTTAAATATCAAAGCTGAGCTCCAGTGAGTAGGGATGGGGTTCGTCTTGCTGCCCTGGAGGGGAAAAGGAGAAGAGATTCGATTCTGAATCTCCTACTCCCGGGTTCTACGTGGAGAAGCCGACTACTGCTCGAGGTCAGCAATGTGGCTGCAACCGCTCAGCCTTCGTCTCTTCACAAAATCTTGGTTTCCTTTTGCATGGGATGCAAAGTTCACCGAGACAACTAAGCAGCTCTGTGTTGGGGGATGGGAGGACAGGACACACACAGGCAACACCAGGTCCCAGATCAGGGATACAAGCAGACAGCTTCATGTCCCTGGCCAGGATGCAGGCAGGCAGCTTCACCTCAGGGCTGGAAGGGATGTCAGTGCTGGGCAGGCCTGGGCAAGACTCAGTTGTGGGAGGAAATCCCCACACCCCAGCTCCTGTGCTTGTGCAACGCATTGACTAGTTGTGACTTGGACACTGTAATGGACAAATTAGCATATTACTTCTTACTATATAGGATAAAGCACATAGCCTCCTCCTCCAACTTCCCTGCAGTCATGGAGGTCGCATGAATTCTCCAGGAAATTGGTGCTGTGTGTTTTCAATGCTGAGAACATTTTGCAATACAGGCATCTCCAGCAGGAGAGGATTGGTCTGGACATGAAAACCACATCACAGACTGCATTCTGGTTGGTGTGCCCATCTGGCTAATTATGGCCAATGCAGAGCAGACCCCTTCTCCTATAGTGAAGTGATGGACTTGACTAGGGGATAATGTGATGCTGAGATGTGTGGTTGATCAAACTGAGAGATTTGGGGCCTCGGGTAGTTGGTGAGGGCTTCCTGTCAGCACATGGGGCAGGGTCCTTGAGGGGAAGCTCTAATGATGAATCAGGCTGGATGGAGGTTCCCACAGCCAATGGTGGGAATAGATGAGTCCTATAAAGACCAAGGGTGTGGACGCTGTTGACCTCAACTGTTCCAGAGTCTGGAGGTACAGAGTCCCCTGCCCTTGGGACCTGGTGTTCTACTGAAGGACAGCCCGCAAACAAGGTGGCAGGGTAGCTGTGACAGGTGATAGGAGCTCAAGGAAAGTGAGGCCAGGGGTGGTCAGTGGGGCCTCCCTTTGGAGTGTGGGAGGGGTGACAGGCTCCAGATGGCAGCCTGTGTGGAGCATACCCTGAGCATTTGGGAGGTCACCTGGGCTGGTTTGAACAACCAGTATTAGAAATTGGGGTAATGGCTGGGATGTGGGTTCTCAGGAGGCCTCACAGTTTGCCTTGAGCCCCAGGCTGCCTTTGCAAGAGCTGATGTGGGGAACCTTCAGCAAAATCACTGCCCAGAGGAAAATTGACAGGACTGAGTACAAACAGAGTCCAGTGGTTTAAATATTTTGGTTTATTTATGATTAAAGTATTTCTGTAAGGTTATTTAGTATACTCACCACAAGGAAAATGGCAAATACAGAAATGTACAAGGAGACAATGGTGGTAACTTCCACAGAATTTCAGAAATCTTGCCAGCACTATATGGTTTGGTTCAGTGGATTGAGTGTCAGCCTGCAGACTGAAGTGTCAAGGACACATGTCCGCTTTGTGGCTTTATCTTCAGTTGGGATCCTGCAGGAGGCAGCCAATCAATTATTTTCATCATTGATGTTTCTATCTCTCTCTTTCTCTTCTTCCCTCTCTGAAATCAATGAAAATACATTTTAAAAAAATCTTGCCAAAGGGGACAACAGCACAGCATATGCAATAGATAAAATATTTGAGATAATAAGGAGCCTTAGACGTTTGCAATACATCTGTCTCCAAAAACCATCTTTACAAATCCCACATTAGTCTACACGTGGGCTCGAAAGGAGTCTCTGCTTTAGGAAGGACTGCATGTTGGCTGACTCATGCTTCCCCCTTCCCTGGCTGTGTTTTTAGACATGATGTTTCTCTAGGGAATACACAGTTTTTAGTTCACCATGAGCTGTGCCCACTCCTGTGTTCCAAGCTATGTAGATCCCTCAAAAAAACAACTGCTCCAATGGGAAAGTTATGTTTATCACCCAAAGACTAACATATGTTAGAGAGAGAGAGAGAGAGAGAGAGAGAGAGAGAGAGAAGCCCTAACTGGTTTGGCTTAACGGAAAGAGCATTGGCCTGCAGACTCAAGGGTCATAGGTTCAATTCTGGTCAGGGGCAGGTACCTTGGTTTTGGACACATAGTGGGGAGTGTGCAGGATGCAGCTGATCGATATTTCTTTCTTATTAATGTTTATAACTATCTTACTCCCTTTCTTTTTGTAAAAATTAATAATATAGGTTACAAAAAAAAGAAACATGACTTTATTCAGAAATCATCGGATTTTAGTGCTTAAATAAAATGCAAGCTGGGGACCATGACTGTGACACTAAGACTGTGGGGTTTTCTAAAATCTGTGATATTGATTCTCTAAGTGTCTATAGGAAAGAAGAGAGACATCTGAGTTCAGAGTATTCTAGAGCTGTTCTTGAGAAACAGTTCTAGAGTTAAGATTATGTTCTAAAAATCAAAACTTTTTTGCTTTTAAATAGTCACTGGAGGATAGGTTTATTGCTTTTACAGAAAGACACATACAGAGAGAAAGAGGGAGTACTAGTAAGAAGAAAAGGAAGAATGATGTGAGAGGAAATATGGATTGGTTGCCTCCCATAAATGAGCTGACCAGGGATGGAATCTCCAACCGAGGCATGTGCCCTTACCAAGAATCCAACCTGCACATTTATTGGAATGGGCATATGAAATGAAGCTCCAAGCAACTGAGCCACATGGCCGGGGAAGCACCTCAATTCTTACTAATTCCTTCATGACAGTGAATTAGTATGACTCAGCGTTTAGGGGATGGTTTGTTTTGCTTGCTGCGTGTTCATTGTGTGTGTGAATTTGCTTTCCCTTTCAGTGTTCCTAATTGTATCTGTGTCTCTTTGTGTCCTCTTTGTGTCTGTGTTCTGTGTACGTATAAGTCTTTCCAGGAGTGTGTGCCTGTGTGTGTCCATTGCATGTGGATATGCCCTATGGTACATGCTGGGTGACCCTGTGTTTTCTCATCTGTGTGTTGCTGTGTGTATGTTCCCATCAAGGTGTTACTGGTATCTACAGCATGGTTCCCAGTGAGACTGGCCATAAGCTCTGCACCGAGGTGCCCACCATAGGCTGTGAGAGCTCTGTACCTGAGTGTGTCCCTGCTTCTGTTGTCTGTATGTTTTCCCATGAGTGTGTGGCTGTGCACGCTGGCAACAGGCAGCTGAATAGGCAATGTTCCAAGGTGTGATGGGAAGGACAATATGTTCTTCCTTGACCACCAGGCTGATCCCCAACTGTCCTACTCTTCCTGCCTTTGATATCCCCCTGGGGATCTCATCGCAGGCCCCAAGGATGGATGAAGTGAAGGGTTAGGTCATAGAACCCTAGGCTGGGGGAAGGTGGAGACTTGGGGAAGACTGTGATGTCAGAAATGACTTCAAGAATTTGGAAGTGCTGTTTTGGGAGGCCTGTGAGGAGGACTGGGAGGATTCTGGTTTCCTGGAAATTAATAAATGGGTAGATGCATATTGGGGAGAGCTGATGGGAAGATTCCTGGGTTCCTGAGTCCCCTTTGCAAACCAGGCACTGGAAACCCCTGGAGAGGGCTGGGGGTCCTCCAGGTTCTGAATCTCTGGAGAGCAGGTCACCCACCTGCCCATGGGAAATCTTGGCTGAAACCTAAGAGAGGAAGGTCCCTGGGTTACCCTGAGCATCACTCTTGGGGCTGCAATCTCTGGTCATCTACTGAGTGTGCATGGCCACCTGGTATCACTGGGACCAGGAGGCAGAATAGGCTCAGTGCTACTGCAGTGGGGATGGGGAAACTTGAAGAGACCAAAATTTTTTTAATTAAATTTTTATTATTCAGATTATTACATTTGTTTCTCTTTTTTCCCATCCATAGCATCCCTCCACCCACCTCCCACCCTTCCCTCTGCCCTAACCTCCCTCCCATGGATCTCATCCATAGGTGTATGATTTTTGCCCAGTCACTCTCTGTACTCCCCTCACCCCTTTCGCCCTGAGAATTATCAGTCCACTCCCTTTCTGTGCTCCTGATTCTATTATATTCACCCGTTTATTCTGTTGATCAAATTTTTAATTCACTTAATTTTTAGATTCACTTGTTGATAGATATGT